>ML242406.1:27676-44734 GCA_005239495.1 Nicotiana undulata | reverse complement strand
ATGCATGCTTAGTCTAGTAATGGGTAGAAAACCTGCTTATAGGATTTTACTTTCTTACATGTGCAATAGATGACCTGTCTAGGACATGCATCTCATTAGAAATCCTGCTTTAGGTTCTTTACTTTCAGCATGTTATTATACTTATCTCATAAACCATGATTGCAGTTAATAACTATAACAAGTAATAAAGATGTTATAAGGTATCATTACTGCATTTTCGGAAATCATAGCATTTAGAAACCATGTCTTTAGGTATCCTTGTGTGCATTAGATATCATGTTCTTTAGGACTTTATCTTCAGCATGTTTGTGTCAAGTTATATTTTACTGAACACCTAATTAGCATGTGTCTAATCTGATAAATATCGCTAAAATATGGTTAAGTGGTTTAAAACATATATGCAAATATGTACCTCTAAAATCAAAATCAATTATGCATGTTCACCCCTCTAAATTAATTAGGCAATGTATACGCCCGCCTAGGCAAACCTTAGACCTAATACTCATTAAAACCCAATCAATCGTTTACGTCCTGTGTGTTTAAAACGATCTGTAAAGCAAATCAGTCTCTTCTGTAGAGCTGAGAACCTTGCTGTGTGTAATTATTTTCACTCATGTCTGCCCAGCAATTAATAGATTTTCAAAACAAATCCTCCCTCTTACAAAGTCACTCTGTTTGTTTGAATCCTTGCTTTACTTTAAAATTATTGGTTCTTGAAGTTGTGCACTCTTTCTCTTTTACTAAAACTCCTTTAAACTACTGATTCTTGCTCTATTTTTTGAGTTACTGGATTTCAAAGTAAGACACCCCCGTTCGAAGTTACTCTATTTTATTTAAAATCTTGCTTTGCTTCTGATTACTGATTTTCTAAAGGTTATCTTCTCTTTTATTGAAAATTTTAAACTGCTACGCACTCTTAATTCTTACTGTTGTCTCTAAACTACTGAAAATCGGCCATCCTTTTGAATTACTCAATTGAACCTTCTGCTTTCACTAAGTTTTTCAAAAATATATCCTTTTAAAACTTACTGTTTTAACTTAAAATTCTTGTTTGAACTCCCATTTTTGTGACTTTAATTGTGTTTGAGACGTGCTACTTACGTGTCTACGTAGGGAGGGATCTGTGAGCCTTTACTTTCCTTCACTTGTTCCTTTATATGTGCAGTCCTATCTGTTATGTATGTCGCTTAGCATTTTCTCCTTTAAACCTAGGGGTTCAGCCTAGTACTTACATTGTAGGATTAGTAGTCCTAAATACCCTCCAGGACTTATAGGATGGGACGGGTAATAGCATGCAATAAGAATTCGTGACCAACACACGTGCTTTAAGTAACCCTTACGGGGTGGGAAGGGTAGGATACAAATATGATGACCGGTGCGCTAATACCACGTGTAGCCCCTCTTTGAGGCGTGACATACCGGGTATTGCATTGATGTGATCCGTATTACTTTAAACCTAGGATAGTTTCTTTTCAAATGTTTATTCTAATGTTTTTCCCAAAACCCTTAAAGATTTTCACACCTGTTTGTAATCCCCTCTTATATGAACCTTGCTTGCTACTTGCTCATCGTCCAAATTCACAAAACTTCTTGGCTGGGACCCACAGTTGTGGATCTTGAGGGGTGCCTAACACCTTCCCATTGGGATAATTTCAAGCCCTTACCCTATCTCTGGTAATGCAAACTAGTTTATCAGTTATCAACACTAGGTGCCCTAACGCATCATAAAAATCGTTAGGTGGCGACTCTTCCTTAAACCCTCTTCCTTTAAGGAGTTGTCCAAAATGTCATAAACCCGATCTCTCCGTACCTAACCTGTGCGATAGAAAAAGGGGGCGCGAAAGCATGGCGACTCTGCTAGGGATATTCCCTAGGCTTATACTATTACAATTTGCTTTGTGAATTTGGACCTTTAATTTTCATTTAAATGCTTACACCTTTTCCTGTTCCCCGTTATATGCCGTTAATTGTTTGATTTTTGCAAGTATTTATTTCACCTGAACGAAACTGACATATCTTCATGTTTTCTTTGTAATCGCTTTCCATTATAACTGTTGTATTTCCTTTCTTTATCGCTTTCCTCAACGTGAAAATACATGCCCATTTGTTTAAATGATATTTGTTGCATATCATGCTCCGCATTCATATTCCACTCGTGCCAAACAAAATCCTATAGCAACGCTTACAATGAGTGGTTCCGCTATTCCAATATTATTACCCCCTAAATTCGGAAAGGCGTATTTGCGGTAAAACTAGTCGATCAGCGGTGCAGTCGACAGTTCTGTGCCTTTCCCCCTTGAGTTGTCTGCTCAAGGGTACCAGCCTAAAACTCCAATAGAAACCTTACTCTATTGTATATTGCATGCATCATGGTCAAACCTAGCCAGACTAACGTGTTGTCCGCACAATAGCCTTTAAGATAGCCTTGTCCAAAGTCCATTAGGTTTCCCTGGAACCCAAAAGGACGCTCTCACGTTCTGTGCATTTATTTGGAGAACTTAAATTCTCATGCTAATTATTGATGTTAAATAGTCGAGTCTGGTGAGGGTAAGGGCCTTACCTGTTTACTTTGCATAAATGAGGCACGAGGTCCCCGGATTCGGCATGGTCACCAACATCCACCCAAAACTTCTGAATTGGTGGGAAGACTTGCACTCAAGCGACAAAACAGCAGTCAGAAAACACTTGGGCAACCTTCCCTCTCTCTTGGACATTCAGCCTAATAACGTGGTGATAGAGGCTGCCACCTTATCCTGGGATTGTGATCGGTCGGTTTTTTGATTTGGGAACAATGAGATGACACCGCTGCTAGAGGAGATAGGGGGTTTAGCTGGTTTGCCTTGGGAGTCTCAAGGGTTATTGATGCCTGAAAACCGAACAGGTCGGGGTTTTCTCAAGATGATGGGACTCAAGAAGAATCCGAACATAGTCTGCTTGGAAGACTCGTACATCCCCTTTGACTACTTGTACGAGAGGTATGGCCGTAGCCAGTCTTACCGCACATATCAGGAAGAGTTCGCCCTTACCTCTCTGGGGTACATTCACTGCGGGGTATTCGTCTTCATATTCTGCATTTTGGGACTGATGGTCTTCCCGACAAAGAAAGGGAGAATCCACACCAGATTGGCCATGGTTACCAAGACTTTGATGGAAGGGATCGACGGGCAGGATTTCAGCATCGTACCTATGATCATTGCCGACATATACCGAGCCTTGGAGAACTGTCAACGAGGAGCGAAACATTTTGAGGGTTGCAACCTGCTACTCCAGCTCTGGCTCACCGAGCATCTGCAAAGGGGTGACTACCGTCAAGACATACATAGGAGAGTTTGGGATGATCATATCGCTTTCCATCATCCAAAGCGTATGAACTACATCCCCGACATGTTTGCACATCAGGATAATGCCAATGGATGGGTCGAGTTATTGGAAAATTTGATCGAGGATCAGATCCAATGGAAGTTCGAGTGGTTCCCGATCGACGAATTCATCATCCGGACTATAGACACTCCATTCCTAATATTGATTGGTCTTAGAGGGACATACCCTTACATCCCGATTCGAGTCATGAGGCAGGCAGGGAGGAAGAAAGTCATCCCAAGGGTCGAGAAAATGAGTCATCTCAGGGAGGACTTCCAAAATGATGGCAACCCTCATAAGTGTCAAGCTCAACAATTGTGGCACTGCAGGATCAAGTTGGAGAAGGATACTATCGTGACCGACATGTATCACGCTGGTTGCTCTCCTTATTATCTGGGATGGTTGGAAGATAACTGGGGAGGAAGTATTGAGCCAGGGTTCGCTCGAGGACATAGGGTCATAGATGAGAAAGCCGAGGCAACAACTAGACTCAACCAGCTGCGCAAGAGGCTCCGTGACTCTGAGGAAGATCATCACAAAATCCACATAGCCAACAAGAAGCTGATCGAGGAATGGAAGGACATGGCCATCACTTCCACCCAGAGGCTAGCACACTTGGAGCGAGGCATAGTTGACCTGGAAGAGAAGTTCCTTAGGAGGATCAAGACTTGTCAGAAGACTGAGGGAGCTGAAACAGGAATTCTAGCCAGGACCTACTTGCTGCTGGGACTCCGCGAGATGGGAATGTTGATCAAGGCAAGCAAAGATTCCGAGTATGGGGAAGGCCCTTCTGGGACCAAATAGATAGGATTTGTCTTTACTTTGATTTGATGTAATAAGGCAACTGGCCATTAGTTACATTTTATATTTTCGCATTCTTAGAGTCAAGTTGGATTTGTTTATTCTATTACCAATAAATTGAGGCATTTAGTATTTTAAGTTCTCCAAATTAATTTGTCGCTAGGCCTACCTCGGGCTCAAGAGGTTCCCCAACTTAGGACGCGCTTTATATTTCAGCACTACGTGTTTAAATATCGCAATGTTTTATGATTCCTCACTAACTTCACTACCTTTTTGTTTTGTTTTTCTTTAGCTATTCCCCTTTTCCCAAAGGTTAGTTTGTGCACTCTGGCATCAACAACTTATTGCACAAGATCAAAGGGCCCTCCTCCTACTCCTCCTCCCAGTCCTCCTAAAGGGAAAATCAAGGGTAAAACTAAGATGGCAGTTGCAAGCGTCACCAGAAAAGACAATAGGGATGAACAGGTGGAGATCACTGATGGTCGAGGTATTCAGGTTCTGCACGAGGGTATGTCTCCACTAGAGAAGAATCTGCTAAAGTTCCAAGAGGAACTTGATCAAGTCAAGAACTTGGCCCACTTATCATTCTCCCTCAACGTCCCAGACGTTCACTTCCAAAATTCTCCGAACCCCACTTTACCACAAAACATCCCCAAACAACCCAATAACCCCAAAGATCTAGTTCCACCAGCACAATGCAATACATGTCACCACAACACTCTGCCTCTCCAGGATAAGACAAGAGACCATTTCCAAGCTTACCATAATCCCATCTATGTGGAAACTGTAGCTCATTCCGCACCCCATACACCCAAGTCTGACGAGAAGGATAGGCTCATTAGGAATTTGGCCGAGGAACTCAAGAAATTGACCAACCGAGTTCAGGGCGTCGAAGGAGTCAAATGGATTGAGGGGCTGAACTATGAGGTTCTTTGCATACAGCCCGATGTCGAACTGCCCGAGGGGTACAAAACTCCTAAGTTCGAGATGTTTGATGGAACCGGTGATCCCAGATTCCACTTAAGAACTTATTGCGACAAGCTGGTCGGCATCGGAAAAGATGAGAGGATCCGCATGAAACTCATCATGAGGAGTTTGAAAGGAGATGCACTATCCTGGTACATCATCCAGGATCCAAAGAAATGGACTAACTGGGTAAGCATGGCTACGAACTTCATGGATAAATTCAGGTTCAACACGGAGAATGCACCAGATGTATTCTACATCCAGAACTTAAAGAAGAAACCAACAGAGACCTTTCGCGAGTATGCTACTCGTTGGAGGTCAGAAGCCGCCTAGGTCAGACCGGCCTTGGAAGAGGAACAAATGAAGAAATTCTTTGTACGAGCTCAGGATCCTCAGTATTATGAGCGACTGATGATTGTCGAGGGGCATAAATTTTCTGATATCATCAAGCTGGGAGAGCGAATCAAGGAAGGTATCAAAAACGGTATGATTACTAATTTTGAAGCTTTACAGGCTACCAATAAAGCTCTGCAATCCGTTGGTGTGTCCAAGAAAAGGGATATAGGAGCCGTGATGGTGGCACAGCAAGCCAAGTCCCCTCCTAAATACCAACCATACCCCGCACCTTCCTTCACGTACCAACCAGCTCCAAGCTACCAAGCACCCTCACCTCAATACCAAACACCCTCACCCACCTACCAAGCTCCACCACCCACATATCAGCCTACCTCGCCCAGATACTCCCAACCAGCTCCTGTTTATAATGCCTGCAATTCCCAACCTTCTCACTACCAATCACCACCTGCTCGCCAAAACTTCCCAAGACCTCGCCCAAACTTCGGCCGTCGTCCACCAAAATAGTATACCTCCATAGCTGAACCCATTGACCAATTATACGAAAAGCTCAAAGCTGCCGGTTATGTCACACCCATTCCTGCGGTCACCCCTGAGAACCCTTCTCAGTGGGTCAACCTAAACAAAACCTATGCTTACCACTCTGGCATGAAGGGACACACCATCGAGGAATTCCATTCCTTGAAGGACATGATACATACCCTCATAGATAACAAGATCATTGTAGCCAAGGACCCTGCTCCTAATGTTCGCAATAATCCGCTGCCTGACCATAAGGGTGGCGTCCACATGATTGAGGTTGATGATGACTGGGATCCCGAGGGATCAATTGGGTTGGATTGCAGAGGGTGATCCAAAGAAGCCTGCAATTACTCTTAATCCGATCGTGGTCCAGATGTAGCCATCTGAGGAAGCTGAGGTAAACATGTCCATTCCACTTGAGTTTGAATCGAGACCACCCGCAAAGGAAAAGGCCCCAGTGCCGATCGAAGTCGATTTTGTACGACCGCTCGAAGTTGCAGTCCGACCATCTATAACATATACTCCGCCAGGAATAAGAATGACCACACCTATTCTAGTGGCAATGTCAACAACGATACCCTTTTACTCAGACGCCATTCCGTAGGACTATACCACTGAAGAAAGGAGGAAAGGTAAAGGCAAGTCTGAAGAAGCCATCGCTGCACAGGGTATGATGAGAACTGGCAGAGTTTATACCCCTGAACATTTGGCCGACTCTAGAAAGAAGGCCAACAACCTTCCCCCCATCATTGAAACAGGTTCAGACGATCAGTGGAGAAAGATACAAGCCAAGGAATACTCAATCCTCGACCAGTTGAACAAAACACCAGATCAAATATCCATCCTCTCCCTATTATAGAACTCTGAAACACACATGAGTGCTTTGCTAAGGGTGCTGAGTGAAGCATACATGACAGGCAATATCACCAGTGGGGAAATGGCCAACATGGTAGGCCAGGTACTGGAAAGTCACAAGATCACTTTCCATGAAGATGAGCTTCCACCCGAAGGATTAGGACAGAATAGAGAACTACACATCACGGTACAATGCGAGGATCATTTCATCAAAAGGATCCTAATTGATGGGGTTCCATCCTCAACATCTGTCCGCTGGTCACGCTCAAGAAATTGGGAAAAGGTATGCATGAGATAAAGGAAGGAGAGATCAACGTAAAATCCTTCGATGGTTCGCAGAGGTCCACCATGGGAGAAATCACCTTGTGCTTACAGATGGGACCAACTTGGTTCGATGTAGATTTCCAAGTGATAGATGTGCCTGCATCCTACAACTTGTTGTTGGGACGACCTTGGATCCACGCTGCTGGGGCCGTGGAATCAACCCTACATCAAGCTGTGAAGTTTGAATGGAATCACTAAGAGGTAATCATTCATGGCGACAGTTGCAACCATATCTACGGTCGACAGACCTTTTCGGTCATCGATGGAAGAAGGAAGTTGGGTTGAGAGATCTACCACAACATCAAGTGAGTTAACGCCATTGATAAGGACAAGTGGTGGGAAAGTAAGATTGAAAGAATCTTGAACTGGGAAGGGTACGAGCCAGGTAAAGGGCTCAGTAAGAATCTCCAAGGAATAACAAAGCCAATAACACTCAAGAAGCACGGTACGACTTTTTGTCTTGGGTACGAGTACACTTGGAAGGAATTCAAGAACTGGTCGCCACCATGGCGTGGCCCCTACTACCCATTGGAGCATCCAATACCCCACATAGAGCAGACTTTCTAGCTAGCTGACGTCACATATGGTACAGACTAGGAGGAAGCGCAAGCGGCAATGAGGGATCTATTTCTGGATGGTGAGGATATGGACTGCTGTGTCATTCTCGAGGAGGAGGGGGAGGAAGGCCCTTCTATACAAGTTGTGAGAAAGGGATCATATCTCAACAATTTGTCCGCCAGGACAACCAAAGCCCGTCGAGCCTCGGGGTAGCAAGGCTAACGAAACAAGCATTATTTACAGTTTATTTATTTAAAGAATTTTCTTCCTTTTCGCGTTTTTAATTTCTGCAAGAAAGAGCTCCCATGATCGAAAGATTATTTTATCAAAGCATTTCCAGTTTCTTTATAAATCTTATATTTACTTGCTACTGTTTTCCTCCCCATTACTTTATTTACACAGCATTACTATTACTTATCTCGATGAACCGACGATTGTGACCTGCAATGAGGCAACACAACAAACGGATTCCGAGTCAGACGAGGATGATATACTTGAGGATATTATTAAAGAGGTCAAGAACTTTGAGAATATACCTAAGTCTAACTTGGACGAGACTGAGGTCGTCAACCTGGGAAACACAGAGAACGTCAAAGAAACACACATCAACATTCATCTGTCGCCGTCATAAATGGAGGAATATACAGAATTCTTAAGGGAATATGAGGACATATTCGCCTGTTCATATGATGACATGACTGGCCTCAGTACATCTATTGTGGCTCACAAGCTGCCAACCAATCCAACATGCCCACCAGTGAAGCAAAAGCGCAGGAAGTTCAAACCAGACATGAGATTGAAAATCAAAGAAGAGGTCACAAAGCAGATCAACGCCGGGGTTCTCCGGGTGGTCGAATATCCTACATGGTTAGCCAACATTGTGCTTGTACCAAAGAAATATGGGAAGGTCAGATTCTACGTCGACTACCGGGATCTCAACCGGGCCAATCCGAAAGACGACTTCCCCCTGCCGAACATACACATCTTAATTGACAACTATGCCAAGCACGACCTGCACTCCTTTGTAGATTGTTTTGCTGGTTACCATCAGATTTGGATGGATGAGGAAAATGCTGAGAAAATGACATTCATTACACCGTAGGGAGTGTATTGTTACAGGATGATGCCATTCGGTCTGAAGAATGAAGGGGACACTTACATGAGAGCCATGACTACTATATTCCATAATATGATTCACAAGGAGATCGAGGTATATGTGGACGACGTCATCATCATATCAAAGAAAGCTGCTGATCACATGGAATATTTGAGAAAGTTCTTCAACAGGTTAAGGAAATACAATCTGAAACTTAACCCCGCAAAGTGTGCGTTCGAGGTTCCTGCTGGCAAGCTGCTAGGATTAATTGTCAGTCGTCGAGGAATAGAGCTAGATCCATCAAAGGTCAAAGACATCCAAGAATTTCCGCCACCAAGGAACAAGAAGGATGTTATGAGATTTCTGGGAAGGCTCAATTATATTAGCCGGTTCATAGCCCAGTCCACTGTCATTTGTGAACCGATTTTCAAAATGCTAAGAAAGGATGCTGCCACCAAATGGACTGAGGATTGTAAAAAGGCCTTCGATAGAATGAAAGAGTACCTCTCAACACCACCAGTCTTGGTACCTCCAGAGCCGGGTAGACATCTATTACTCTACCTTGCTGTGTTAGATGGAGCTTTCGGTTGCGTTCTCGGGCAACATGACGAAATACGGAGGAAAAAGCAAGAATTTACTACCTCAGCAAGAAGTTTACTCCGTATGAGGCTTGATATTCTCTATTAGAACGCACCTGTTGTGCTTTGACTAGGGTCGCACAGAAGCTGAGGAACTATTTCTGTGCCTACACAACGTACCTCATATCGAGGATGGATCAGCTAAAATATGTCTTTCAGAAGCCCATGCCCACTGGCAAGCTAGCTAAATGGCAGATCCTGTTAAGTGAGTTCGACATCATTTACGTAACTCAGAAGTCGGTCAAGGGACAAGCATTATCCGATCATCTTGCTGAAAATCCTGTGGACGGAGAATACGAACCATTGAAAACGTATTTTCCCGATGAAGAAGTGTCATTCGTAGGAGAGGACATTGCAGAATCCTACGATGGATGGAGGATGTTCTTTGATGGGGCTGCAAACTTCAAAGGCGTGGGTATTGGAGCAGTCTTAATTTCAGAAACCTGTTAGCACTACCCGGTATCCGCCAAACTCAGGTCCCCCTGCACCAACAACATGGCTGAATATGAGGCCTGCATCCTGGGCTCAACTTGTCCATCGACATGAATGTTCAGGAATTATTAGTGATTGGTGATTCAAACTTATTGATACACCAAGTCCAAGGAGAATGGGCGACCAAGAATTCCAAAATACTGCCATACCTACATCGTGTGCAGGAATTGAGAAAGAGGTTCACAAAGATTGAATTCCGTCACGTTCCCAGAATCCAGAATGAGTTTGCCGATGCATTGGCTACCTTGTCATCTATGATCCAGCATCCAGACAAGAACTTCATTGATCCCATCCCAGTGGGGATTCACAATCAACCGTCTTACTGTGCCCATGTTGAATAGGAAGAAGACGAAAAACCTTGGTTTCATGATATCAAGGAGTACTTGGCAGAGGGAGAGTACCTAGAGCTTGCAAACGCTACTTAGAAGCTCACTCTTCGAAGGTTATCAAACAATTTCTTTCACATCGGAGGAATCCTATACAGGAGGACTCCCGATCTGGGTTTGCTAAGATGTGTTGAAGCAAAGGAAGCAACGAAGTTGTTGGAGGAAATACATGCTGGTACATGCGGTCATCATATGAACGAGTTTGTTCTAGCAAAGAAGATACTTTGGGCTGGTTATTTCTGGATGACCATGGAAACATATTGCATCCAGTATGTCCGCAAATGCCACCGATGTCAGATACATGGGGATATGATAACGGTACCTCCCAGTGAGGTTAATGCAACAGGTTCACCCTGGCCATTCGCCGCTTGGGGAATGGATGTTATTAAACCAATCGAACCTGCCGCCTCCAACGGACACATGTTTATTCTGGTCGCCATTGATTACTTCACTAAATGGGTCAAAGCAGCATCCTACAAAGAAGTTACCAAGAAAGTGGTAGTTGATTTTGTCCGCGACCGCATTGTTTGTCGGTTCGGAGGTCCAGAGTCAATCATCACCGACAATGGTTCTAATATAAACAGTAACCTGATGAAAGCGATGAGTGAAGCCTTCAAGATCAAGCACAAGAATTCTACAGCATACAGACCGCAGATGAATGGAGCCGTTGAGGCTGCCAACAAGAGCATCAAGAAGATATTGAGAAAGATGATAGAGAAGCACAAGCAGTGGCATGAGAAGCTGTCATTCGCCTTACTGGGATACCTCACCAAGGTTCGCACATCAACTGGGTAAACTCCTTATATGTTGGTATACGACACAGAGGCTGTTATTCCCGCCGAGGTTGAGATTCCATCTCTGAGAATCATACAAGAAGCTAAGTTCAACGACGCAGAATGGGTAAAAAGCCGCTATGAGCAATTGGCCCTCATAGACGAAAAAAGAATGAACGCGGTTTGTCATGGTCAACTATATCAGAACAGAATGACTAGAGCCTTCAACAAGAAAGTCAAACCAAGACGATTCACACCGGGGCAACTGGTGTTAAAGAAAATCTTTCCTCATCAAGACGAAGCAAAAGGGAAATTCTCTCCCAATTGGCAGGGTCCGTACATGGTTCAACGAGTGCTGACAGGAGGAACACTTATACTTGCAGAAATGGATGGAGAAATCTGGCCAAAACCAATCAACTCAGACGCAGTCAAGCGTTACTATGTATAACTTTTATGCTTCTATCAATTGAACTACGCCTGACCTGATTCCCATTTAAGAGGGGATACGTAGGCAGCCCTATGGGTTCGGTCACATTTTAATAAAACTTTCAGTTCCCTACAGACGGAAACTGGGGCAGAATTTTGAGGAGGGACCTCAAAATTCCAAAGCAAGTTCAGCCGGTCGCCGCACAAGCAGCAGTCAGACGCATTCACCTATCAAACTGGGGCAGAATTTTGAGGAGGACCCTCAAAATTCCGTTGCAAGAGAGGCTGCAATGTCTTGAACCGCGTCGTGGTCGTCGGTTCATCCAAAGAAATTTGTTTAAAATTGTATGTTATATTTTATAAAACCGTGCATATTTACTTCCCAAAATAGCTTGTTTAGCAACGCTACCCCCATGGTACAACAAAGTTATCATTATCAAGAAGATAGGCCGAGCCGAGCCAGCAGGGATATGAACTAACCCTCCCCTTTACAGAACTCATGATTTTTCTTTTGATGCAGGCACAAATACGGCAAAATCCCAAAACATCTTATTATCCCCGCAAGACGCATACTTCTCAAGGATACACTCTCGAACTCGTCTCACATGCCGACACTTACTATTATCGCGAACAACACTTTATTCACAACAATCATATCGCCAAAATTTATCATCAGCTAAGAACCCTTACTGTCATTTTATTTTCTCGCATTGCATAAGGGTACTGTTCCTTCTGAGACTAAGCACTGTCTCCCTGCATTTTCTCGCATCTTTGCATAAGGCTATCGTTCTGCCTTCCGAGGTTAAGCTCAACCTCCATCTGCATTCGCATCTTTGCATAAGGCTACTCTTCTGCCTTCCGAGGTTAAGATCTACCTCCATCTGCATTCGCATCTTTGCATAAGGCTATCATTCTGCCTTCCGAGGTTAAGCTCTACCTCCCCTGCATTCGCATCTTTGCATAAGGCTACTGTTCTTCCCTCGAAGACTAAGCACTTTCTCCCTGCATTTTCTCGCATTGCATAAGGCTACTATTCTGCCTTCCGAGGTTAAGCTCTACCTCCCCTGCATTCGCACCTTTGCATAAGAGGTTCTACGCTACCTCCCTTGCGTTTCTCGCATTGCATAAGGCTACCATTCTGCCTTCCGAGGTTCTACGCTACCTCTCCTGCACTTTATTCTTGAATTGCACAAGGCTACCATTCTGCCTTCCGAGGTTCTACGCTACCTCTCCTGCACTTTATTCTTGAATTGCACAAGGCTACCATTCTGCCTTCCGAGGTTAAGCGCTACCTCCCCTGCATTTATTTCCTACATTGCATAAGGCTATCATTCTGCCTTTCGAGGTTCCACGCTACCTCTCTCCGCATTTTACTTCATTACGCAAAGCTCCTTTCTACCTTTTCAAAGAAATCACCTTTGTTACGTTATTTATTTACGCTTTCTTTCGGGCTAAGCTCTGACCCTCTTTCCTTTCGCAAATCGCAAGACTAAGCTCTGTCTTGCCAGCATCATACTACTGCATTCTTCATGGGCTGAAATATCGCCAACTTGTCCAAAGGCGTCATCGTTCAAAGGCACCATTTCCATGGCCCGAGAACTTCATTTCATGGCCTGATGACCTCTTTATTTCAATCGGCACATCATTATTCAAAGGCATCATGGTTTAGAGGCACCATACTCATGGCCCGAGAACATCATTTCATAGCCTGCGAATCCCGCACCAAGCGATTCATGGCCCATGACATCATGGTCTAAGGACATCATCCTAAAATGTTCGAAGACAACATTCATAGTCCAACGAGAACATGCATCATGTTTATATTATGCACGATATATGCTTGTTATTTATTTGCAAGTAATCTGGCCGGGACAGCCAGCCAGGCAGGAGCTGACCGCTCCAGTTCCCCAGACGACCCCGTAAGACCTTCCTACTTTTACCTTACCTCGCACCTTGCGTTCGTTCTTGTGAAACATCACCGGTATATTTCGCCGATGATTTCGGAACTACATACGACCTGATTCCAGTAAGACCAGGGATACGTAGGCAGCTCAGAAGCCTGGGTACGGCCTAATTCTCTCACGCAGTTCCATTCGGTCAAAATTGGCCATCATATCTTTACCCGACAACTCTTTCATCCTTCCCGGGTAAAGAAGGGCATCTGTTGATACCAAATTTTTCCTCAAATTATTTTCAAACTTTCATATAAGCTCTCAAAATTACTCTTTGAAATAATGAGTATTTTTTCCTATTTTTCCATATTTTTATTTAAATTATCTCCCTGTTTATTTAATATTTCATATCTAAATAATTCATAAATTATGCTCTAAATAATTTCAAAAATACTTCCTAGCTCAGCATGTTATTTATAATCATTTTCTATCTATTAAAATCTAATTATTTCACAAATTAGCCAATTGGGTTTTATTTAATTTCAATTGCAACAATTTTGCAGTTATGGCCCAATTGGACATTTTGTATCATTTTAATTCGGAACTTATGCATTTCTTACACTTACTATTTTTTAGTTACGGTAATTTTACCTATTTAAGCTTAAATTCATCTTTTCATGATTATTAGATATTTTAACTAATTAATTATCTATTTTATTGGGTATTTAACATCTAGCCCTATTTTATTTAAATGTTAGCCACATTTTTAAGACCCAATTACCCAACCCATCAGACCCCTAAACTACCCAGCCCAATCCAAATTTAATCCGGCCCAAATCTCCAATTGATCCGAGCCGTTGATCAAANGGTTAATTACTGTAATTTTACCTATTTAAACTTAATTTCATCTTTTCATAATTATTAGATATTTTAACTAATTAATTATCTATTTTATTGGGTATTTAACATCTAGCCCTATTTTATTTAAATGTTAGCCACATTTTTAAGACCCAATTACCCAACCCATCAGACCCCTAAACTACCCAGCCCAATCCAAATTTAATCCGGCCCAAATCTCCAATTGATCCGAGCCGTTGATCAAATAAGATCAACGACCCAGATCCGCTCTTACCTAAAATATCTCAAACGACCCCCCTCCTTTGTCTCATTCTTTCGAGACTAATCCTCTCTCTTCTCGTCTCTTTTCCTCTCCCCTCTCTCTAGAACCTTCCTCGGTTCACCTTCTTCTCCGATGGAACTCAGCCTGTCTCCGGCCACCTCCAACCTCTCTCCTTTCGACCACCAGCCGCCTTGACGCCTCTTTCTCCGATCTACTTTGTCTCTGAGACCTCAGTTGGT
Source organism: Nicotiana undulata (assembly GCA_005239495.1). Classification (NCBI taxonomy): domain Eukaryota; kingdom Viridiplantae; phylum Streptophyta; class Magnoliopsida; order Solanales; family Solanaceae; genus Nicotiana; species Nicotiana undulata. Next base: position 29,932 of record ML242406.1, on the reverse strand, counting down.
CTTTACCAAGCCCAGACATCTACTGGGGCTCCTACTTTGGTGATTTTCTGGCCTTCTCCGGTGGGGTTTTGACACAACCATGCCACAATCACCACTACCTTCGAGCTTCACGACAGGTTCTCCGGTTATCTCTGGTTCTCTTATGAAACTCTTACTTTTTAACTTTCCGATTTTTTCTAGATCCGTAATAGATCTATACATATTATCAGTTCTTTCCATGTTTTCTTCAAAGATTTCTCAATTTCCTAAACGATTTCTCATCTTTTTAAAGCTAGGGTTTGAATCTCTTTTTCAAAACAGTCCTCTTTTAACTTCTTAGCATTATTCTTGTGGGTTTTTTACCGTATTCTAACTTTATTTGAGCATTTCCTCTTGTTCGACTCATTTGTTATTAAAAATCCTAAATTTCTTGGTTCAATCTGTGAGTCTGAGTGTATTGGCCATCTATGTTTATCTGTTTAGCATGAGTGCTTTGCTTTTGTGGATACTTTGTGATCTTTGGTTATTTTCTATGTGCTTGTCACTAGGGTTCCTGACTATTTCTTTCTTTTACCCGTATCATGATTCGTACCATGTTCTGATTTCTGTCTATTATATGGTATTTGTGCTTATAATATTGTGAGCTGTTCTATTTTTTCGAATCCCTAAACCTTTGTGATTGGTACTGCATTATTTTTGCGTGATGCTCTCTACCGATTCTTGAGTACCTCCTTAATTAAGACATGTTGATTTCTTGTCTTTCCTTTTTTATATTATGCCTAGCCCGCTCATATGTGATTATTGTCCTTGGTTGACACTGATTCACTGTGATTTGAATCTCACTCGAGATTCTATGTTGATTTCTAGAATTTCTTGCCTTATTTCTATAGGTAATTATGTCACATTAATTCATATACGCTTTCCTTAATTAGAGTATTTTGAAATTAGACTCTATTACATGCCTTATACTTTGGTAAATCTCTTTCCTTATGTGTTGAGACCAGCCTTGCACGACTTTTCTTTCCTTATACTATTATTTTCTGATACCGTTTGAACAATGATCCCTTAATTAAGGGAGTACTTGAATTAATTGATTCTGATTGGGGTTTACTCCCATAATTGTGCTGAACCATTATTTGTTACCATTTTCTGCCTATCTTTCGAAACTATAAGTACTTTCACTCTTTCAATAACAGGACAGACTATTCTACATTCTCTCTTGCGCACTTTCTCTTTTCTCTATTTGCTCTACTGCTGCTCTCTCATTCTGCACACTGCTGTTGCTGCTCTATATCTTTGCATTTTGCTATTCCTTACTATTCGACTGGTATGTCTCTAAGTTAGTCTTATATTATCTCTATACAATATGCTCCAGCTCTTGTTTAGTTACTTACTATTCTTTATGTGTTTTATCCTGTGGTTTTATTGCCTACCATGTAACTAGCATGTCCTTATTATCCCCTTTTCCTTTTTAGCCTAATATGTCTCCTGCTTTCCCTTGTGTGATTCACTATGACTTTGTTTGACTCCTAAGAAACTAGCATACCTATTTTTCCTATGTGGCTACTTTCACTCTTATCTCAGCATGACTAGTATATCTTATATGTTTTCATCTTCTGCATGAATCCTAATACTATAAGTCTGTCCCCTCTACATAATGCTTAGTTGTCATATGATTCAAGTCTGCATCGAGTATGTGACTCTGTTAAATACTTAATGCTCTGTGATAATTGTGATTTTTTGAGAATATATAACTTCATTTTTAAGGACTAATTGTGTATAAGTTTGTTGTTATCATGCGAATTACTTGTCCCCAACTCCATTTCCCCTGTTTGAGTTTGTCTCTTGAAACCCTGCACCTTTGCTGAGTTGTGATTGGCCTGTTTCTTTCCTTTTGCAAACTATTTTTTTCATCAAACTCTTACATGGTCCTCCGAAGTCATTTTCAAAACTGTTATTTCAGAACTACCTTTTCAAGCTCAACCTTTTTAAACTATAAGCACTTCACACCACTCTTAGAACTTTAGGTCTTACCCCCTTCATGTGAGCACTGCCTTGAGTACCTCTGAGTACTCATTGAACTCTGACACACAAGGTTGGTGATTCCACACTGCACTTGTTCAAATTTTGGCAATTTGCTTGGGTGCTGGTATTGGCGAGGGACCCATTGGGGCCCTAGGGAGCTTTGCCGCACCCAGGCCATGTAAGGCTGTGAAACTCGAAAGGAGTGAGGTTGGAAGATTGGGCCTGATTGAAGGCTCCCTATAGAAGTAACTT
>ML242406.1:0-27471 GCA_005239495.1 Nicotiana undulata | reverse complement strand
GGGGGGCTATGCATGCTTAGTCTAGTAATGGGTAGAAAACCTGCTCATAGGATTTTACTTTCTTACATGTGTAATAGATAACCTGTCTAGGACATGCATCTCATTATAAATCCTGCTTTAGGTTCTTTACTTTCAGCATGTTATTATACTCATCTCTTAAACCATGATTGCAGTTAATAACTATAACAAGTAATAAAACTGTTATAAGGTATGATTACTGCATTTTCAGAAATCATAGAATTTAGAAACCATGTCTTTAGGTATCCTTGTGTGTATTAGATATCATGTTCTTTAGGACTTTATCTTTAGCATGTTTGTGTCAAGTTATATTTTACTGAACACCTAATTAGCATGTGTCTAATTTGATAAATATCGTTAAAATATGGTTAAGTGGTTTAAAACACCTCTGCAAATATGTACCTCTAAAATCAGAATCAAATATGCATGTTCACCCCTCTAAAATAATTAGGCAATGTATACGCCCGCCTAGGCAAACCTTAGGCCTAATACTTATTAAAACCCAATCAATCGTTTACCTCTTGTGTGTTTAAAACGATATGTAAAGCTAATCAGTCTCTTCTGGAGAGCTGAGAACCTTGTTGTGTGTAATTATTTTCATTCCTGTCTGCCCAGCAATTAATAGATTTTCAAAACAAATCCTCCCTCTTACAAAGTCACTCTGTTTGTTTGAATCATTGCTTTACTTTAAAATTATCGGGTCTTGAAGTTGTGCACTCTCTCTCTTTTACTAAAATTCCTTTAAACTACTGATTCTTGCTCTATTTTTTGTGTTACTGGATTTTAAAGTAAGCTACCCCCGTTCGAAGTTACTCTGTTTTATTTAAAATGTTGCTTTGCTTCTGATTACTGATTTTCTAAAGGTTATCTTCTCTTTTATTGAAAATTTTAAACTGCTACGCACTCTTAATTCTTACTGTTGTCTCTACACTACTGAAAATCGGCCATCCTTTTGAATTACTCAATTGAACTATCTGCTTTCACTATCTTTTTCCAAAACATATCCTTTTGAAACTTACTGTTTTAACTTAAAATTCCTGTTTGAACTCCCATTTTTTAGACTTTAATTGTGTTTGAGACGTGCTGCTTACGTGTCTACGTGGGGAGGGATCTGTGAGCCTTTACTTGCCTTCACTTGTTCCTTTATATGTGCAGTCCTATCTGTTATGTATGTCGCTTAACATTTTCTCCTTTAAACCTAGGGGTTCAGCCTAGTACTTACATTGTAGGATTAATAGTCCTAAATACCCTCCAGGACTTATAGGATGGGACGGGTAATAGCACGCAATAAGTATTCGTGACCAACACATGCGCTTTAAGTAACCCTTACGGGGTGGGAAGGGTAGAATACGAATATGATGACCGGTGCGCTAATACTATGTGTAGCCCCTCTTCGAGGTGTGACATACCGGGTATTGCATTGATGTGATCCGTATTACTTTAAACCTAGGACAATTTCTTTTCAAATGTTTATTCTAATGTTTTTCCCAAAACCCTTAAAGATTTTCACACCTGTTTGAAATCCCCTCTTATATGAACCTTGCTTGCTACTTGTCATCGTCAAAATTCACAAAACTTCTTGGCTGGGACCCACAGTTGTGGATCTTGAGGGGTGCCTAACACCTTCCCCTTGGGATAATTTCAAGCCCTTACCCAATCTCTGGTAATGCAAACTAGTTTATCAGTTATCAACTCTAGGTTCCCTAACGCACCATAAAACTCGTTAGGTGGCGACTCTTCGTTAAACACTCTTCATTTAAGGAGTTGTCCAAAATGTCATAAACCCGATCTCTCTGTACATAACCTGTGCGATAGAAAAAGGGGGCGCGACACGAGGATGACGACTACTAAATCCCTCGATCCTTCATAATTCCTGACGACTCCGACGCCACCAAGTCAATGGTCGAATAGGTTGAACAAGTTACGTTGATCGACCACTAGGCCGAACGGAATGTATACATGGGCACAGAGGTATTCCCCGAGCTCAGGAACAAACTTATTCATTTCCCTAAAGCTAACATGGATTGCTTTACATGGTCCCATTTCAATATGACAGGGATCCCACCAGAAATCACTACCCATCGAATAAGCCCGGACCCGAAGTTTCGTCCAGTAAAGCAAAAATTATGGCCCTAGTCCGAGGTTAAGCATGCATTCATCAAGGACGAGGTAACCAAACTTCTCAAAATAGGGTCCATTCGGGAAGTAAAATATCCCGAATGGTTAGCAAACGTAGTGATAGTCCCTAAGAAGGGAAATAAACTTAGAATGTGCATAGATTATAAAGACTTGAACAAGGCATGCCCTAAGGATTCTTTTCCTTCGCCGAATATCGATCGCATGATCGAAGCCACGGTCGGCTACGAGATTCTCTATTTTCCCGATGCCTACTCTTAGTACAACCAAATATAGATGAATCTGGAGGATCATGAAAAGAATTCGTTGATCACTAAATACGACACCTATTGTTATAACGTAATGCCGTTCGGACTAAACATGTTGGTGCAACTTATCAACGCCTAGTAAATCAAATATTCGAAGAATAAATAGGAAAATCAATGGAAGTTTATATTGATGACATGTTAGTTATGTCCCTGCAAGCACAGGATCATTTGAATTATTTGCAGGAGACATTCAATATACTGAGAAAGTACAACATGAAGCTCAACCTAGAAAACTGTGTGTTCGGGGTCGTCTCGGTCAAGCTCCTCGGCTTCATGGTATAAAATTAGGTAATCGCGATCAACCCTGATAAAATCATAGCTATCGAGGATATCACGGTTGTAGATAATGTCAAGGCCGTACAAAGGCTAACGGGGCGCATAGCCGCCCTAGGGCGGTTCATTTTGATGTCCTCGGATAGGAATCACCGATTCTTCTCATTGCTTAAGAAGAAGAGTAGCTTTGCATGGACTCCGAAATGCCAACAGGCCTTTGAGGAACTAAAACAATACCTATCGAACCCTCCACTGCTTCATACCCCGAAAGCGGACTAGAAACTCTACTTGAACTTGCCATTCTTGAAAATAGCGGTAAGTGGAGTCTTAGTATGAGAAGAACAAGGTACGCAATTCCTTGTTTATTATGTTAGTCGAACCTTAGCCGAGGCCGAAACCAGATATCCACACTTAGAAAAGTTAGCGCTCGCTTTAGTAAGTGCCTCTAGGAAATTAAAATCGTATTTCCAATGTCATCCAATATGTGTTATAACTACCTATCCTTTTCGCAATATTTTGTACAAACCCGACTTTCGGGTCGATTGGACAAATGGGCCGTTGAGATCAGTGGGTATGATATCGAGTATCGACCCCGAACGACCATCAAGTCTCAAATCTTGGCAGACTTCATGCCATACCTCGTAGCCGAGGTCGAAAGAGAACTGTTATTAAAATCGGGTACATCATCGAGGGTGTGGAAAATCTTCATGGACGGCGCTTCGAACGCAAAGGGGTACGGGCTGAGTATCGTTCTCCAACCACCCACAGGTAATATTATTAGACAATCTATCAGGACTTCAAAATTAACTAACAATGAGGCCGAATATGAGGTCATGATTGCAGGTCTCGAGTTTGATAAAAGCTTGGGAGAAAAGGTCATCGAGGCCAAATGTGAATCCCTCCTCATGGTAAACCAAGTTAACAGGACTTTCGAAGTTCGAGAAGACCGAATGCATATGTACTTGGATAAACTACAGGTAACTCTACATAGATTTAAAGAATGGACCTTACAACATGTAACTCAAGAGCAGAACAGCAATGCTAACGCTCTTGAAAACTTAGGGTCATCGGTTGAGGGCGACAAACTTAGCTCGGGGAGTGTTGTACAACTCACGAGATCAGTGATCGAAGAAGGCCATGACGAAATAAACTCTGTACATCTGACCTTGGATTGGAGAAACAAGTACATAAAATACCTAAAGAACGGGAAGTTTCCATCTAATCCAAAGGATTCGAGATCTCTATGTACGAAGGCAGCACATTTCACTTTGTCCGAAGACGGAACGCTTCTTAGAAGGACGTTCGATGGACCATTGGCAATATGCTTGGGACCGGGGGATACCGACTACGTCCTGCGGGAAATTCACGAAGGCACTTGTGGAAATCATTCTGGTGCCGAATCATTGGTTCAAAAAGTTATCAGAGCAGGGTACTACTGGGTCTAATGGAGAAGGATACAAAGGAGTTCGTTCAAAAGTGTGACATATGTCAGAGGTATGCGCCAATGATTCACCAGCCCGGGGAGCAGCTCCACTCGGTCTTATCCCCATAGCCGTTTATGAAATAGGGAATGGACATCGTCGGCCCTCTCTCATTGGCCCCAGGTAAAGTTTAGTTTATTTTATTTATGACTAATTATTTTTCTAAGTGGGTTGAAGCACGGGCTTTCGAGAAAGTCAGAGAAAAAGAAGTCATAGACTTCATTTGGGACCACATTATATGTCGATTCGGGATGCCTTCCGATATCGTATGCGATAATAGAAAGCAATTCATCGGAAACAAAGTGACTAAAATTATCGAGGACTACAAGATCAAATGAATTTTATCGACACCATATCAGCCCAACGGGAACGGACAAGCCAAATCGACCAACAAAACAATTATTCAAAATCTTAAGAAGCGATTGACCGACTCTAAGGGAAAATGGAGAGAGATAGTGCCCGAAGTTCTTTAGGCGTACCGCACGACGTCGAAGTATAGTACGGGGGCAACGCCGTTCTCTTTAGTCTATGGTGCTGAAGCTCTTATCCCGGTCGAGGTCGGGGAACCTAGCCTCAGGTTCCGATATGCAATAGAAGAATCAAATCACGAGGCCATGAATACAAGCCTAGAGTTATTGGACGAAAGACACGAAGCCACCCTCAATCGAAAGGCACTACAATCGAAGAGCCAATCTTCGACATTTTAATATCGGAGACTTGGTTCTAAGAAAGGTCACCCTCAACACCCGAAATCCGAATGAAGGAAAACCGGGTCCAAACTAGGAGGGATCGTATCAGATCCTCGACATCATCATAAAGGATCCTACAAGCTTGACATGATTAATGGCAAACAATTACCGAAAAATTGGGACGTATCTCTTGTAAAACGATACTACTGCTAAGGTACGACCTTTCCAATTTTATTTGTATTTTAATCTGACCATTGCAGGTGTCCGATCAGGAATGGCGATGGATTCTTCAACACAAAGTCTTTAGGTCTGAAAGCACGCGTTGCACTCTTTTTCCCTTAGACCAGTTTTGTCCCAAATGGGGTTTTCGGTGAGGTTTTTAACGAGGCAACCATTGATCGTGCTAACTTAGAAAAATTCAACAGTATCTGAGGCTTCTTTACAATCGACCGCGAATACTAGGGGGCATTACCCTCGAATGTTAACTTTGTTGCAAGGAAATTACTACGTGACATCAGGTCTCGATAGGTAAATTTTGTAAGGGCCAAACGGTCAAATGAACCGTGCCCATATAGGTTGCTTGAGCCCTAACATCAAACATGTACACATGTATAATCATCTATTAAGAGAAGTATTTTCCTTGCTGATATCTCATGCCTTTATAAAGTTTTCTACTTTACAATTTCATACTCTTGATCTATTGTGTAAACAGGCTTAAGGGACGATCATAACTGAAGTTCGAACAACTAACCCCATACTCGGGGACTACCGTCCAAAAAAATAGACAAGATTGAATTATTAAAACTTCGAGATCATAAGACCTTAAAGGTAACTTGTGATTTTTATAGGCCACGGCCACCCCACTCGGGGACTGACACTTCGGGCAAGATAGAAGTGAAATGGGAAAATAAGCCCAAGAGGCAAGTCCCAAATTAAAAAAGGCTACGGCCAAATTGACGTGGTACGGAGACGTCTGAATTCCGTAATAAAATAGGCCTTTGAATTTTTTCATAAGCCGGTTAAAAAGGCTACCCTAGGCAAATCATAAAGGGCTTCGATAAATCAAGCCTTGAAAACTCTATTGAGTACAATATTGTTTGAACTCTTAAACAATTACTTATTTCATGCTAAGGCATTATAGATTTTACATATACAAATGATGAAAACGTTTCCAATCCGAAAAAGGGGTAGAAAGCCGTAAACATTTATTTTAACAAAGGCTGTATCGACCTAATATGAAAGCCTAATGGCTAATTTTTTCTTTGAGCTTGTGAAACCGTCCTCGCTCAAACAAAAACCTAAGGGTTGACTCACCTCGAGTTCGAGCAAGCTCTCACTCGATCATAAAAGCTATACTAGTTCGGTTTCGCCTAAACCCCGGACCTTAGAATACAATTTTATAAGGCAGAAATGAAGGCAATTTCATAAGGCATAAATGAAGAAAATATTTTATAAGGTAGAAATGGAACAAAATTGCGCAGACAGAAAGGAGGAATTTTTTTATATATGTCAAAAGTTATTTACAAGGGAAGCATGGCCCGGTGAAAATTCTATACCTCAGGGTGTTCTCCACTCTCGGACCCGCTCGTTCTCCTGGAGAAGAATCTTCACCCTCATTGTCTTCTCCACTTTCGGACCTGCTCGTGCTCCCGAAATCATCATCATCGGGAGAGGCCAACGCTTTGGATTCCGCTTCAAGCTCTTTTGCATTTTTGATCTCGATAGTGAGATCAAAGCCACGATCGTGGATCTCCTCGAGAGTCTTCGTTCGAGACTGGCACTTGCATACTCGGAAACTCAATGTATTCGAACCTGAGCAACTTCAGAAACTTCCTTTGATCGAGCTTGAGCGGATACGGCATCAGATCAGTAGACGACCACAATTGCCTCAGCATCGGCCTTGTCCATCTCAGCCTCGGACTTGACCACTGCAAGTTATGTGACCTGCTTCTCTCGATCGAAGGTTGCTAAACCCAACCGAGTCTGGAACTTCTCAATTTTCTTGTCTTGCACCAAGTTCCTTTCTTTCATGCTTTGGAGTTGGCTCTCAGCCGAGGCTAGTTGAGATCGAGCAACCTTCTTTCTTAAGGCAAGACGATCCATGTTTTTCTTCCATGTTATGGTCTCCTCCTTCACCGCATCCACTTCCTCACGAAGTTGCCCGATTATATCGAGCATTTGCTGGACCTGTGGGATCGAATATTTAGTCGTCATGCCCAAATTGATGGCATAAACACTTAAGATTCTTATTACCTACTCGACTAGGTCACTTTGTTCTTTCTGAGCCGCAACTAGCTCAGCTCGAAGGCCATTTGCCTCCTCTTCTCTTTGCTCACTAAGAAGCTTGAGGGCGTCTTTCTCCTTAGTGAGCCCTCAGATTTCGGCCTCATATCGGCTCAGCTCCCCTCAGGATCTAAAGAAATCTTTGTGGTGAAGTACCGAGGCCTACAAAAATTGAAAATAAAGAATTAGATAAGAAGAAAAAAATCAAGTATAAAAATGGGTGTTGACAAAGGGAGTCGGGACTTACCCGGTTCAGATCTTGTTGGGCTTCGGTAAAAAAACAAGGCGCTCCCACATCGTCCATCAAAGCTTGGTATTCCTCCATGACCATGCTCCAAAGGTAACTAGCCACCCCTACGGGGGTGGAAAAAACTTGTGCATCCTCCGGGACTGAGATGATGATTGTTCGTTTGCAGTAGAGGCCGGGAGCTGGCTGGTCAATCTGAAACTCGAGGAAGTTTTGACCGAGCTCTTCCTTGGTACCTCCAAGTCGCTCAAGCCAGCGACATCATCGACCCCAGCGAAATAACCACGAAAAGGGTCCTCCCCTACATGGGCTCCTTCTACATAAGGAGTCTTCACGACCCGAGCCTCCCGAATAATTTCCTCGAAGAATGAAGGAAACGATGGAAATCCTCCGATCTCTATTGCCCCAAGTGGATCTTCTCAGGAATTCTCTTTATCTCGAGGAATCTCGAGCCCGGCCATTGAAGCAACATCCACCGCCTCCTCAGAGGCCTTCTCACTTCGAAGTGAGGTACCTTCGACATTAGCCAGCTCGGGGACTTCGACCAAATGTTCTCCTGAGACCCCGTCAACTCGAGGTAGAATGTTTCCAGCTCCACCAACTTAGTGGCCTTTTGAGCCTCGGTATTTATCCGTATACGGGCCACTAGCCCGGAACTGTCTTCTTTTTCTTCTTCTTCCTCCTCCTTAGAAGTTGGACTGACTCCACAGAAAAGGGAATGACACTCTGCTTAGGCTTACGAGCCGCTCTCTTTGTAGGCTCTTGCCCCTCAGAGGTCGATGTCCTTTTTCTCTTGCCCTCCTTTGCCTATTTTGGGATAGGGAGTGAGGCTTCTTCATCACCGGACGGGGACTTCATGGTTGCATCTTTTCCGAGACCTGCAGAAAAGGAAACTGAGTAAGTTCAGAAGGATGTTTTAATACATAATCAAATGTAGGAATGAGACTTACCATGATTTTTAGCCTCTCACCGGCCCTTTGATAGGCCTCACCATGCGCGCTCGATATATGATGATATGGAGACCAGGCTCCTAACCCAGCTCTCGAGATGAGTGTCTTGGTAGCCCGACATTGAAGTTTTATTATCCCACCTCAATAAAGTCGAGGGATGTACAATTGTATCAGAAAATCGAGGATGAAAGGAAGCCAATCGATCTTGCTCACGAAGAAACTGAGCAGTATCACAATCCTCCAAAAGGAGGGGTGAATTTGTCCAAGGGTCACTTGATACTTCTTGCAACAGTCTATGATGACCGTATCAAGGGGACCCAACATGAAAGGGTAAGCGTAATCACTCAAGAACCCTTCCACGTGGGCCGTGATCGCCTCTTCAGGAGCCGGTATCACGACCTCTTTATTTTCCCAATTGCAATCCTTCTTCACTTGGTTGAGGAAACTCTTGGATATCGAGCATATGTATCTCGATACTAGTTTGCATCGACCGCGGGCCAATGAGGTTATCTCGATTTTAAATTCGGAACTGATAACATACCCCCTAGGAACACACTACATAGGGCGTGGCTCCGCCATTGTTTTCTCACCAGCCGACCGAGACGAGGATGCGATTTTTATTTGTGGAACAGTCTTTGACGTCTTCGCCATATTTTTTTGAGGGAAAAGAAGAATGGAGATGGTAATATTTGGTGTTTTGGAAGTGATCAACAATGACACTCAAAGACTTGAAGATGAAAATCTTGAAGAATGCAAAGAACTTTGAAGATTAGAGTAGAAGAGATTGAAACTAAAGCTTGAAAGAATGGAAAATGGGCCTATTTATTGGTTTCACGACTACGGTTCAAAGCTGGTAGTGTGATAGTAGGCTATAATTATGTAGTTTAGCCACTATTTGCAATCTAACTTGGCTGCACTTTATTGATGTTTGAGTGTTAAATGATAATAAATTGCTCTAATTGAGAACTTTATGCTTTGCAGGAGTAATTCCGGGCTATGATGACGTTAAAGAGTGTTTTGGAGCTAATATAGAGCATTGAAGGCCAATTAAAAGCTTATGGAATAAATTAGGAACCCATTTGAAGATCTAAGGAGGTTAGTGTGCTTAAAACGAAGAACAAAAAATGTTGCAAGAAATCTTCCAGGTGCACGGTTGGTGCACGGCCACGCACTGGGCCTCATATGTCAGGAAGAAACTGGCCAAAGTGTGAGGCCAGATGCGCGGCCGCGCACGTGCTTCCGAGAAACATATTCCAAGGCTAATTCTGTAATTTCATAGGCGACCAACCTTGACCTATATGAAGCCCAACTCGCCCAAAAAGAGGGTGTCTCTGTTTTTAGACGAACTTTGAAGGAAAGAATAGGCAAGGAGCGAGACGGAAGATTCATAAACAAGTTTTATCTTTCTTCCTCCCTTGTTTATCATTGATGATGAATTCTTATACTGTGATTGTGGAAACAATTATGAGTAGCTAAATTCTTTGTTCTAGGATTTGATGGAGCCTCTTGGAGGATAAATCTTTGTTGTGTTTGATATAAATTTGCCATTAAATATTCTCTCTACTTGTTCAACTACGTGATTATTGTGGTTGATTAAGGGGCCCTCAATCGCTATGCCTAGTTAACGTGTACTACTTGGAAAAAGGTACATGTTTACGTAGTTGTTGAATAACATCACTCCTAACGTATATGAGGGATTAATACAGAGGGTTTAAAGGTGGGTTTAGGAATAACGAAACCTTGGTGCGATTGTGGTGAGTGGTAAAATAGTGCTAGCTAGCGTAATTCGAAAGAATACATTTACTAATTGTTGTACTTACTCAGAAGAGAAGTACGACACCTAAAGTGCTCATAACCGGTAGAGAGTATTTAGGCGAATTTGTAGCAGGCATAGCAGGGAGGATTCCGATAAGAGGGGACGCGTAACTCTAGATATTCCTATTTTGTTTTACAACAGTTGCTTTGTTTGTAATAGAATTATAGTTTTAATTACCTTGTCATTAGTTAGTAAAAACTCAAGTTATTATTCATTCTTGTTGGAAGGTTATTTGGATTCCTGCTGAACTAAAAGTTGTGATTAATACGTTAATTCCCTATTGCATTCGACTCCGGACTTGTAAGCGGGATTATATTTTCCAACGACCGCTTAGTCCTTTTTATAAGGCATAGTTTAGCGTGATCAAATTTTGGCGCCGTTGCCTTGGATTTAACTGTGTTATTAATTGCAGCAAAAGAAATGCTAGAATTCTTAGTGTAGTTAATTTTGTTCATTTTAAACTAAATACGTTGAATTTCTAATGTTTGTAGTCTTGGGTGTTACAAGTGCATGCCTAGGAACTCCTCAAGAACTTGTGAATTGCTCGAAGCATTATCAAATCCCGAGGAAGTCTTGAAGTCACTAAATCGCGCAAACAAGAAAGCAAACAACAACAAAACTTGATAGAACAAATCAAGCCAGACATGGCTGACGAAATAGAAAATCCAATCAACAACAGAAATAATGCGAATGAACTAAACAATCCGGGTGTGGTGCCTCTTGTACCAGAAGAAACATGATATGATTGGGAATAACCCACCACCGAAAATCTGGCAACAACAATTGCAGTCCCTCAGATACGCGTGAAATCATTCCAAATCACGAACAACATGCTACATTGCAGAACAAGGGACTGTATTCAAGGTCTTACATTGAAGATCCTCAGCAGCATCTGAAAAATTTCCCGTCGATATGTGTCATGCAAAGGAAACCAAATGTGACACTGAAAGTAAGAAGGTTGTTGTTGTTTCCATTCTCTCTGATAAGAGAGGCTCAGACTTCGCTCAATTCACTCCCCATAAATTCCATCACTACTTGGGAGGAATTAGTTAAACAGTGTTTGAACAAGTTCTACCCACCCAATAAGACTGCGAAACAAATTGACGAGATATTAAGCTTCAGGCAGAGGCCAATAGAGATACTATAATAAACATGGGAGAGGTTCAAAGGTATGCCCATTAAGTGTCCTCATCATGGGATTCCAGATAAGATGTTGGGGAAAAGGTTTTGCATGGGATTGATAGATAGCTTGAAGGCCAATGTTGATGCTTCAGAAGGAAGTGCCTTTTTGAGCAAATCATTAAGTGAGTGCAAGATTTTACTCGACAAATTGTGCGACAAGAGGATGGGTTTGCTGAACTTAAAGGAATGCTGCAACAACTGATTGTCTCCATTGGGAAAATTCAAGAGAGAGTGGACTCACATGAATCTGCAATAAAGGGTATTGAGATACAGTTTTGGAAGATCTCTATGGCTCTAAACAATCATCCTCAAGGGACACTACCTGCAGACACACAAATCAATCCTAAAGAACAAGGCCCGAAGCAGTTTATGGCAGTGAGTTTAAGAAATGGAACAAATCTTGATCTAGAGCAAGAAATTGCTCGCGGAAGCCGACCGACTGAAACACTTGTGCTAGTACCAATTGATATCGATGATTCAACATGGTTAACAAAGGCGACGGTACAACATGCATCAGCTAAATCTAGCGATGAAAAAGCAATTGCAGAGGAAACTGAGTTAGTGAAAGAGAAGGGAGTCAAAACAGAGCCCAAGCAGGTTCAATCTCAAACCACAGTAAAGAAGCAGCCTCCAACACCCTTCCCCCAGAGATTGGCTAAGTATCATAAAGATGAGCAGTATAAGAAATTCATGGAGATGTTAAAGCAAATCCAGGTAAACATTCCATTGATTGATGCCTTGAAGGAAATGCCTGGTTATGCTAAAATAATGAAGGACGTGATCTTGTAAGTTCGATTTTCAAGACTTGGCCACGGTCAGACTGACTAAGACAGGTAGTGCTTTTGTGATGACACCCATAGCTGAGAAGCTATCTAACCCAGACAATTTCACAATTCCATGCACAATAGGCAATTATGATTTTTCTAAGGCACTTTGTGATTTGGGGGAAAGCATAAACCTGATGCCCTTGTCTATTTATAAAAGGTTAGGCATTGGAACAGCAAGACCCACATCCATGCTACTACAGCTAGCCGACCGAACAGTGAAGAGACCCTCAGGTATACTTGATGATGTGTTGGTGCAGGTTGGGAAGTTCGTGTTTCCAGCAAATTTTGTCATTCTGGACTGTCGGGTTGATGAGGAGATTTCCATATTTTTGGGACGACCATTCTTGGCCACTTGGAGAGATCTAATTGACTATGAAGTTGGGGAGATAAAGATGAGACAGAACGATGAAGAGATAACATTCAATGTGCAAAAATCTACGCGGCGACCCTGTGAGTTTGCTAATTACTCTCTAATAGAGGATGTGGATGTGATTTTTGAGGAGGAATATAGGACTCTGAACGCAAAAGACCCTCTAGCAGCATGCCTCGTGAACTTAGAAAAAATGGATGGTGAGGACTTGGCAAAATGGGTTTTGGCCCTTGAAGGACGAGGGTAGTGGAAAAGAGAGTTCGAATTCGATCCCTTACACTTAGAAGAAAGAAAAACACATTCTGGTAAGCCATCAACTAAGGAGCCACCATAGTTTGAGCTAAAACCGTCATCGTTGCACCTCAGGTATGCCTTCTTGGGACCTAATTCCACTTTACCCGTTACTATCTCATCCAGTTTGTTAGATGTGTAGGCTGAACAACTTTTGCAGGTGTTAATGGATTGTAAAACTGCAATTGGCTGGACCATTGTTCATATCAAGGGTATCAGCCCGACATTTTGTATGCATAAGATTCTACTGGAAAATGGGCACAAACCTTCCAGAGAACATCAAGGAATGCTGAACCTGAACATGAAAGAAGTGGTGAAGAAATAAGTGATCAAGTGGTTATATGCAAGTATAATCTTCCCCATCCCTGTTCAGTGTGTGCCGAAGAAGGGTTGAATGACGGTCGTGCAAAATGAGAATAATGAGTTGATCTCGACTCGTACAACCACGAGTTGGCGAATTTGCATGGATTATAGGAAACTGAACACAGCCACCCGGAAAGACCATTTTCCCTTGCCATTCATTGACCAAATGTTGGATAGGTTGGCTGCGCGGTCTCACTTCTACTTCTTGGATGGATATTCAGGGTACAATCAGTTTTCAATAGCCCCTGAAGATAGAGAGAAAACGTCCTTTACTTGTCAATGTCGTTTGGCCTATGCAATGCACCAACTACCTTTCATAGGTGTATGTTAGCCATTTTCACTGATATGGTTAATGATATTATGGAAGTCTTTATGGATGATTTCTCAGTGGTGGGGGATTTATTCGAAGACTGTCTTCACAATCTAAGAAGAGTGTTAAAAAGGATTGCGGAGACAAATTTAGTGCTGAACTGGGAGAAGTGCCATTTTATGGTACAAGAAGGTATATTGTTAGGGCATCGAGTGTCTAGTAAAGGAATTGAGGTCAACCATGCTAAGGTTGACGTGATTGAGAAGTTTCCACCGCCCACTTCGGCAAGGCAGTGAGAAGTTTACTTGGGCATGCCGGTTTCTACAAGCGATTTAGAAAAGCTTTCTCTAAAATTGCTAACCCCTTATGTAAACTACTTGAAAAGGATCATTCCTTTGTGTTCTCTGATGATTGCAGGTTGGCATTTGAGGAGCTTAAGAAGAGATGTTGGATGTGGTATTTGCATTCGACAAATTCAGGTCTTACTTGATTGGTTCAAAAGTGATTGTTTATACTGACCATGCAGCACTTAGGCACCTGATAGAAAAGAAGGAGGCAAATCCATGTTTGATCCGTTGGTTTATTTTACTACAAAAATTCAATTTGAAGATCCGCAATAGAATAGGGGCAGAGAACCAAGTGCCAGACCACCTGTCAAGGTTGGAGGGAGCTGAAAAGAAAGTAGAGGTAGAAGATATAACTGAGACATTCCCAGATGAAAAATTACTAGCGGTGGCAATGGAGGAGGCGCCATAGTATGCAGACATTGCAAACTACCTGGCGAGTGGTATTTTCCCCTATGACCTTTCCTCTATCCAAAAGAAAAAGTTCTTTTGTGATTGTCGCATGTATTATTGGGATGAGCCTTATCTGTTCAGGATTTTTATTGATAACATGATCTGGAGATGTATCCCCGAGATAGACCAATCTTCTATTTTGCAGGCTTGCCATGCATCACCATATGGTGGCCATTTCGGGGGAGTAAGGACAGCTGCGAAAGTGCTGGATTCGGGCTTTTACTGGGCAACATTGTTCAAAGATCCACACTTATGGGTGAAGGGGTGTGATGAATGCCAACGAACTAGAAATATTTCCCGCCGACATGAGATGCCTATGAACCCAATTTAAGAGGTAGAAGTGTTTGACGTCTGGGGAATCGACTTCATGGGGCCTTTCGTCAGCTCATATGGAAACAAGTACATACTCGTAGCAGTGGAATACGTGTCAAAATGGGTGGAGGCTTCAACTCTCCCTACAAATGATGCAATGGGAGTAATTGTCTTATTGAGAAAGAACATATTCACCCTATTTGGCACCCCCAAGGGCAATAATCAGTGACAGAGGCACGCACTTTTGTAATCGCACCTTCGCCAAGTTGTTAGAAAAGTATGATGTGTGCCACAAAGTTGCCACCCCTTATCATCCCCAGACGAGTGGACAGGTTGAAGTGTCGAACCGAGAAATAAAGAGCATTTTGACAAAGATAGTGAATGCCACAAGGACAAATTGGGCGAGGAAGTTAGATGATGCACTGTGGGATTATCAGACCACTTTCAAAACTCCAATTGGTATGTCAGCGTACAAATTGGTGTTTGGGAAGGCATGTCATCTACCAGTGGAGTTGGAGCATAGAGCCTTGTGGGCACTGAAGTAGTTAAATCTCGACATGGAAGATGCTGGTACAAGCAGAGTCACTGAGTTGCATCAGCTTGATGAGCTTCGCTACTAAGATTTTGAGAGTGCAAGAATATATAAGGAGAGAATGAAGATGATGCACGACAATAACATTATTGAGAGGAACTTTAAACCTGGAGATAAGGTGTTGCTGCACAACTCAAGATTGAGGTTATTCCCAGGCAAGCTGAAGTCGAGATGGTTGGGACCATTTCGTTTGATAGAGATGCATCAACCTAGAGTTGTTGAGATTACTTCGGAAGATGTCGCCCACAAGTTCAAAGTTAATGGACAAATACTAAAACACTACCAGGTCATGGTTGCGGAAGATAAAATGATCTCGACAGTGTACTTGAAAGGTCCCTGTAAGGGATAACCCGCGTCGTGCCGCGACGTTAAATCGGGCGATGCTTGGGAGGAAACCCATGAGTTTGTCGTAATTCGTCATGCCGCGATGTTAAATCAGGCGCTTCTTGGGAGGCAGCCCAATATTTATTTTTGTGTTTCTTATTTTTCGTATTCGATTTTGAACTGTGAAAGTGTTGACAGGTTTATTAATGTGTAGGGATGAAATTGTGCACGCTGGAATGACTCGGGGTGAAGAAATCAATCCGGAGAAAGGTGAAAAGTGGCTAAAATGGAGAATTTTGGAAGGACAAACGTGCACGGACGCGCACCAACCGCACACATGCCGCGCATTTTCGGCCCCCCACTGGCACACTTGCGCGGCCGCGCACTGAACGCGCATGTGGCCGTGCATTTTTGGTCCCTCACTGTCACACATGCATGGCCGCGCACTGACCGCACATATGGCCGCGCTTTTTTTGACCTTTACTTCCCCACGTGCGTGGCCGCGCATCGACTGCGCATCGACCGCGCACTAGGCGTCGTTTGTAGGTTATTTAATTAGTGTAACTTTAATTTTTTTTCTTTTCATTATTCTTTATTTGCTCTCTTTAATTAACACATGACCCCCTTTTCTTCTCCTAAATCTAAAAACCCTCCTATGTAAACATAAGAACACACACGCCCAAACCGTTTCTTCTCCCCAATTTCAAAAGCAAAACCTACATCCCTTTACTCATATCCCCTACTCAATCATTTCCCATCCCTATTCCTCACAAGTTCCTTCTGGTAAGTACCGTGGCTTCTATTTTCCTTTTACTTTAGTTAGTTTTTTATTTATTTTATTTTTCTTTTCTTCTCCTCTTTTAATTGTATGGTAGTAGAAGTCATTGTTGTTCTTTTCTTTGCTTTGTATTACTAGTATACTTGTTGGTATGTGAGGATAGTTGAATTTCATCTTGTTGGGTTGGATTAGACATTGGTATGTTTGTGGTAGAATTGAGGTATAATTGGGTGTTTGGGGAGTTTGGGGTGAATTTGGACATCAAGTGTCTGTTTAAATGCCACAGTGAGTTCGTGAATGTAATTTGTGACCAATGGTGCTGGTGAAGTCTGAGTAACCACTATTGGTTCACACATTCTACTTTTTTAGTGATAGTGGTATTTGTTTTGTACGTACAATGACGCCCTCAAAGAAAAGACGAACCACATGTGCCTGTTCTAGTGGTCATGCAGGCTCGTCTTGGGCACAAGCCTCGACCAATGCGCCCCAGTTTGATAGCACAAGGTTTGTTTCAAGATCAGCCCAGGAACGTTTTAGTCAGAAGGCTCCTAAGAAACCCATACCGGATTGAGTTATTGATAGGGATTCCCTCTAGAATGATTGCCTTGATATGTATCAGGAGTTGGTTCGGCGCGTGCTGGGTATTTTCTTTGAAGAACGTGATGAGGACAACTTGATGGTTGTATGGGAGTTCTACGCGAACTCCTCTGAACATGAGGACCATGTCTGCACTGTGCGACAGAAGAGTGTTGATGCATCGATCGACGCCATTAGGAAGGCATACCAGTTGCCATTATTTTGTGGGGCGGAGGACTATTATGATACGTATAGCAGAGAACCAACCTTCTAGAACTTGTTTTTTAGAATGTTCATGCACGTGCCAAACAAAGACATAGTGTGGGTTACATAGGGGTGGAAGTTTCACTCGGCTTCACTCACCTTTGAAGGGAAGTGTTGGCTTTATATCATCAATAGCTGCCTGCTGCCTTCTTCCAACACCACTGAGGTGAATGGTCCTCGAGCTGCACTGATCTGGTGCTTTATCAATGGCCACGATTTTGTTGTGACTAAGGTTATTCACGACGAGATGTTCATTCATTGTCCAGTGCAGAGGTATGGTTTCTTCTTCCCTTCACTAGTCACTAGATTATTCCAGGCAGCACCAGTGCCAGAGAATAGGAACTTGGATGGAAAAGTTAAAAAAGAACAAAAGTTCTGGGCGGATAAAGTGACCATTGGGAAGGATCTTGTGGTACCTGGCAGAGCCAATAGGGATGAGTCTGATGTTCTAGAGGAGGGACATGAAGGGCAGAGTAAGGTTGTGGGCGAGTCACCCCCACACGAGCAAGTTTCTGAGGCTGAGGGAACATCTGCGGTTAGATGGGATACGCGGATGACGGCCCTAGAGCATAAAATGGCGGGGTTACGCACTTCTGTCACGGACTTGGGGGCTCGAGTTGATGCGCTGGCTACCCAAAATGCAAAATCTGAGAAGAAGATCATGGCATGGCTCCGTGCGCTGGGTTGGGCATGCCATCTCGACCCCGACACTGTCTCCGATCAGGATTGATGTACCAGGGAAGTTTTCTTTACCTCACATTTTGTTTCTTTGTGTGGCATGGGGACATGCCACCATTTTAAGTGTGGGATGGGGGATATCTGGTATGTATGTTGTATGTATATAGTTATATAGAGTAGTGTGGTTTTGTTAGTTAATTGAAAAAAAAAAGCAATTCTCTCAAAAGTATTGATTTGTCCCGACGATGGATATCATTCGAGGGGTTTCTTGAGGGATTAAAGTCGAAGAAAAAAAAACAAAAAGATTTTCTTTTGTTAGGAGTGTATCAATTCCCCCTTGGTTTTTCTTTAGGCCACAGTTCTTTTCCAAGGGTTTCGTTTGAACCGGGTGTAGTTAATTTTTATTTTTTTTAGAAATAGGAACCTCTAGGCTATGGACTGAAATGGAAATAGGATCTCTTAACTTCGTTATGCCTTGAATATAGTAGGTACTTTAGTGTGACACTTAGGCTCAATTGTTGATTCTTGTAGAAGTACCTTAAATTGTATGTTCTTAACTTGGCTTAAGTACCCTGATTAGAGTGTTTTGATAATCCAATCTGGAGTGAGTCACGTTCCATGTGTGTGTGAGGTTCGTTGTATTTTGTGCATTGAATTTGATGCCTAGAACTTTCCTCGTGTGTTTGCAAAGTGAAATAGCAGTTTTGTTCAGTCTTTGAAGTGAAATAGGTGTTTCTTTGTTGAGCCATATATATCCCGCCTAATTGTTATGTATCGTAGTTAACCCCTTTTAGCTTGTAATCCTGTTTTGTTGGAAACCACATTACAAGCATTACCCCTTTGTTTGAATTAAATCTATTTGAACCTGTTCACCTCTCATGATCACTTGAATTGTTATGAACTTTGTAAAGGTTAAAGTGTGGGGTGGTTGGTGGGTGTTGACCCAAGTCACTGCATGGTTTTGAATATTGACAAATGTCTACCAAGTTGAACCAGGTCCATCAGGCTATCATTGTGAAACAGACTCATTGGCGCGCGAAGAGTCCATGCGTAGGAGATAACATGTTATGTGAATTATCTGGGAACTAAGAGGTTGTCTCCTAAAGAGAAAAAGTTGCAAATTGATAAGAGGTTAGAGTTTGAATTCAGTAAGGATAGTAACAACGGAAGGAAGTTGAGTTTAATACAAACTCTTCCACCAAGGAAAAGTTGCATCAGAATTAAACAAGAACATATCAATTACTGGCGCCATATAATGTTGAAGTATTCCTACTGAAGAATTGATCGCACAAAGGCACAAGTGAAACAAGAATTGAAAGAAAAATTCCCAGAGATATTTTTCAAGCAGAATCCTTATGCGACACAAAGGCTACTGACCAGCTAGAAGAACCAATTTCATCTGTTTGCTTATTGAGTGTAGTTGGTTGTAGTAGGTGATTTAATATTGTATCTTTTCAGCTTTCTTAGAAGCAATTGTAATAGGTACACACTGTTTAAGTTAGAGTTAACTTGAAGCTTGTCGCAACTAGCTAGAGGCTAGGTTGCTACAAAGGGATTAGAGTTAGTCCTAGGTTTACAAAAGAGTTTATTTTGTAAATGATGTTTGGCTCAGAGTTGTAGTGAAGAGTTTGTGAAAATCTTACTGAGGAGTAGGTCGTGGTTTTTTCACTTTTTGAGCCAGGTGTTTTCCATGTAAAAATCTCTGTATTTTTACTTTATTGCATTTATTATTCCGCACCAGTAGAAGTTGGAACACCAAGAAGAACCAGGTTCTTCTACCAAGACAGCACTCGAAAAATTAGACACCACACAAATCACCCCCCCCCTCTTGTGTGGTATTGAAGTATAAAACATCAATTGGTATCAGAGCAGGTTATCCTTGAAAAGGCTAACACCTTAGAAAAGATCAAAATGAGTGTACCACATGGAAACTGGGAGGGTCAATCAACTGCGAGGACAAGACTCTTCAATGGCCAATATTACTCCTGGTGGAAGAAGAGGATGAAGGACCACCTGATCGGAGAAGACTATGAACTCTGGGACATAGACACTAATGGTCCTCTAGCTACCATGAAGAAGATTGTTCAAGGTGTATATGTACCAAAGACTAGAGTTGACTGCACTGCTAAGGATCTGAAGAAATGGGAGAAGAATGCAAAGGCCAAAAAGTGGCTAGTGTGTGGACTAGGTCCAGATGAGTATAGCAGAATCCAAAGCTGCACCACTGCCGAAGAGATCTGGGATACATTGCAAGTAGCCCATGAAGGAACACATCAGGTAAAAAGATCAAGAGGTACTCTACTATACTCTCAGTATGAAAACCTTACTATGAAGGAAGGTGAGACAATCCAAGAGATTTACACAAGGTTCACAACCTTGACAAATGAACTTAAGTCTCTTGGAAGAGTAATTATTGAAGAAGATAGGGTAGAAAAAGTCCTGACAAGGGTTTTGCCAATTTCCTGGGAAAGCAAGATCACTGCTATCCAGGAATCCAAAGATATGGCAACTCTCAGATTGGACGAGCTAATTGGAAACCTTACTACCTATGAACTCAGAAGGCAGACAATGAAGATGGATGGTCCAAAGAAGGAGAGGAGTCTAGCACTGAGGATTACTGAGGGAGCAGATCTTGAGGAAGATGAGATGGCCATGATTACTAAAGAATTCAGAAACTTTCTCATGAGGAAGAAATGCATCTCTAGAGGAGGAAATTACAACAAAGCTAAAGCTCCAGAAAGGCCAACAAACGAGGGATGCTACAAGTGTGAAAAAACTGACCACCTTATCAAGAACTGTCCTCAGTGGGATTTGGAATGGAAAAAGGAGAGATATGAAAGAAGGAACAGGAAGAAGGAACTGGTCCAACCCAAGAAAACCACATCAAAAGCCATGGTTGATGCTTGGGGGAAAGCTCATATGAAGAATCAGAAGATGGTGATACTGAAGATCAGGCGGTCATGACAATTGGAGATTCTGATGAGGAATCACATGAAGAACCAAAGGTACAAGTGAGAGGAAGCGGCCAAATTTGGTTTTCGGATAGTGGCTGATCCAAGCATATGACAGGCAACAAGGAACAATTCCTTTCACTTGAAAACCTCAAAGGAGGAAATGTCTCCTTTGGAAATGGAAAGAAAGTTGAAATTATAGGGGTTGGAAAAGTAGGTAAGGATGACACACGTTCCATCGAACATGTGTACTTGATAGATGGCTTGAAATACAGCCTGATCAGTGTGTCACAATTGTGTGACAGAGGTAACCTAGTTGCTTTCACTTCCACAAAATGTTTTGTGATTAACTTGCTTACTAACAAGATTGTTTTGCAGGGAAAGAGAATGAATAATATCTATGTCATAGACTTGTCAACACTGTCTGAAAATGAACTCACTTGCTTGAGTGTTTTGGACAGTGATCCCTTCCTTTGGCACAAACGACTTGGCCACGCAAGTGTAAATCAGCTTAACAAATTAGTCTCTAAGGACTTAGTGGCGGGACTCCCTAACATTAAGCTCAAGGAAGACAAAGTTTGTGAGGCATGTGCAAGGGGGAAGCAGGTAAGATCCTCATTCAAAAGTAAGAAAATGATCAGTACCACCAGGACGATGGAACTGGTTCATCTGGATCTGTGTGGTCCAAATTAGAAGTCTAAGCAAAGGTGGTAAGAAATATGTGATGGTGCTAGTTGATGATTATTAAAGGTTCACTTGGACCTTATTTCTGGCATCTAAGGATGAAGCATTTGATATGTTTACCTCATTTGTTAAGAAAACTAAAAATCAATTAGGACATCAACTAGCATCAATACGATCTGACCATGGTACTGAATTTGAGAATGCAAAGTTTGCTGAGTTCTGTGATGAACATGGTATAAATCACAACTTTTCTTCCCCTAGAACCCCACATCAAAATGGGGTTGTGGAAAGAAAGAATAGAACTCTTGAAGACATGGCAAGAACCATGCTTCTTTCTAGCAAACTACCACACAGCTTCTGGGCAGAAGCAATAAACTCTGCTTGTTATATAATCAATAGATGCATGACCAGGCCACTGGTAGAGAAGCATCCTTATGAATTACTCAAAGAGAGAAAGCCCAACATATCCCATCTTAGGGATTTCAGATGCAAGTGCTTTGTGCACCATAATGGCAAAGATTCCTTAGGTAAATTTGATCCCAGAAGTGATGAGGGAGTATTCTTGGGATATTCATCACATAGAAAAGCCTATAAAGTGTATAATAAAAGAATATGTGTGTAAAAGAGAGTGTGCATGTTGTCTTTGATGAAACTAACACTCTTTCTGAGAGACAGGAACCAGAAGATGAGGAGCTTGGACTGGTGAGAAGCAGTGAACACATTGAAGCAGCCATGGTAGATGAAACATGTGATGGACCAGGTCCAACTACCCCAAGCAACATGACAGGGGGAACTCAACATGTGAACCCTATCCCTGATCCTGTTTCACAACAAGGCACCATAGAATCATCAAGAAGTGAACAATTGGTGCTCAAACCACACAGATATCAAAGTTTTCACCCTTTTGAGAACATAATAACAGATTTTTCATCCGGAATCAAAACAAGAGCCTCCTTGAAAA
The DNA here is from genome assembly GCA_005239495.1 of Nicotiana undulata. Lineage (NCBI taxonomy): Eukaryota > Viridiplantae > Streptophyta > Magnoliopsida > Solanales > Solanaceae > Nicotiana > Nicotiana undulata. The sequence continues at coordinate 5,010 of ML242406.1, read as the reverse complement.
ATCTGTGTGCGCTTTATGCCTTTCTATCCCTAATCGAACCAAAGAACATTGGTGAAGCCCTACAAGATGCTGATTGGGTAAATTCCATGCAAAAAGAGCTGAATCGGTTTGAAAGAAGCCAAGTATGGCACTTCNAGACCACGTATACAAACTTGGCAAGGCTCTCTATGGTCTCAAACAAGCACCTAGAGCATGGTATGAGCGGCTATACAATTCCTGTTAGAATATGGGTACAAACGAGGCAAAATTGACAACACCTTGTTCTTAAAGGAAAAGGGTAAAGAACTCCTGGTTGTGCAAGTATATGTGGATGATATTATATTTGGGGCAACTACTGAAAAACTAAGTACGGAATTTGCTACACTTATGGGGAGCAAGTTTGAGATGAGCATGATGGGTGAGCAAAACTTCTTCTTAGGCTTGCAAATATGTGATGACCCAAAAGGTCATCCTAATGTAATTCTAGCTAAATCTTTGTTCCGAGGTCCCGAAAGCCTCCGTTAATCTCACCTTAATATACGTGCGTAGCCTGGGCATGTAGCCGGGAAGTCTGTATGTTGGAATTTGATGAAAATGGAATTTATGATAATTAAATGAATAAAGTTGACTATGGCTAAAATTTTTGGTAAATGGACCCGTGATGTGATGGTCCCGGAGGGTTTGTAGGAAAATATGGGACTTGGGCGTATGCCCGGAATCGAATTCCGAGGTCCCAAGCCCGAGAAATGAATTTTTAAAGAAAATTGTTTTCTGGAAATAATAAAGGCTTTTGAAAATGAATAATTATGTGAAAACCGTGTCACCGGTCCCGTACTATGGTTCTGGAGCCCGGAATAGGTTTATTATATGTTATGTGACTTATCTGTGAAATTTGGTGTAAAACGGATTTGAAGTGACATGATTCGGATTAAAATTGGAAAAGTTAAGCTTTATGAAGTTTTGAAAAAATTCTATGAGTTTTAAGGTTTAATTCCTTGTTTTTATGATATTTTGGCGATTTGAAATCTTGAATAAGTCCGTAGGATATTTTGGGAGTTGTGTGTGTTGTTGGTTTTGAGCCCCGAGGGCTCAGGTGAGTTTCGGGTAGCTAACGGGGTGAGAAAACATAGGAAAATTTGGTTTTTTTGTTAGTTTTCTGGTGTCAGGACTTTTCTTCAGTGCGATCGCATATACATCTCCGCGATCGCACATCATTAGGTTGGTAGGGATCCTAGGTGTTCTATGTGATCGCAATGCCAGCTCCGCGATCGCATAGGGTGTTAGTCGAGTCTTGGGTCTGGAGTAATTTGGTCAGTGCGGTCGCGTGAGGGGTGCTGCGATCGCACAGGGTGGGGGGCCTCAGGTTCTGTTATCGCGTAGGTCTTCCTGCGATCGTGTAGAGTATCATCCGGTCCTCTTCTGTGATCACAATTGTTCTTCTGCGATCGCAGAGCACAAACTCGTTCAGTGATTGTTAAATACCAAAACAGAACCTTATACGGGATTCTTCCCATTTTCCACTTCTCTCTTCTTCCCCAAGCCTCCATAACCAAGAATCAAGATCCCCAACCTCCATAACTCCATAGGTAAGTTCTCTTGACCTCATTTTCTCTTAATTTCTTCATTTAATCACTAGATTCTAGGCCTAAAAACATGGAAATTAAGGTAGAGATTGGGCTTGTTGGGTAGAGTAGGTTTTTGGGAAATTTGGGTGATTCAACCTCAATTTGGGGTCTAATCTTTAAACAAATCATATATTCTAACTCGTGGGGTTATGTGTGATCGGGTTTTGGTCCGAGCCTCGTGTTTGGACCAAGGGGGCCCGGGGTCAAATTTTGGAATCTTAGGAAGAATGCTTAGAAATTAGTAATTAGGCTATGGGTTTGATTTATTCAGCCATTATTGATATACTTGGGTTGATTATGTCTAGATAATACCGTTCCGGAGTCGGATTCTAAAGGAAAGGCTGTGATTGAGGCTTGACTTGCATTTTGGAGCCAAGGTAAGTGTTTGGCCTAACCTTAGCTTGAGGGATTAGGCATATAGTCTTATTTGCTATGTGTAATTCATGTCCAACGCATAGGCGGGGTGACGAGTGCCTATATGTTGCGGTCAAGCATTCTCGTGAGTCATTGTGATGAACCGTACTATGTTCTTAATATTCTCCGTACTATGAGTAATTGATGATTTAGAAGTGATACCTTAATGTTGTTTCATGACGTGGGGAGTTATTGTGTCATTTGTTTCAGTTGAGGCTTTTACTGTTGAAACTGTATTTCTGATGCGAGGTTGGTTATAGCTGAGACCCTTGCCGGGATTTTGTTGAGTTATTGTTGATTTTTATGTTATATTGTTGCCTTTTTATTATTTATCGCACGAGGGGACATGCCGTGCTGATTGTTTATTTTTATCACACGAGGGGACATGCCGTGTTGATCGTTTATTATTTATCGCACGAGGGAACATGCCGTGCTGATTTTTATTCTTTATCACACGAGGGGACATGCCGTGTTGATCGTTTATTATTTATCGCACGAGGGAACATGCCGTGCTGATTTTTATTCTTTATCACACGAGGGGACATGTCGTGCTGATTGTTTATTATTTATCACACGAGGGGACATGCCGTGTTGATCGTTGATTATTTATTGCACGAGAGGACATGCTGTGCCGAGTGTTACTATTTACGCACGAGGGGACATTCTGTGCCGAGTGATTGTGAGGTTATGCATGAGGGGACATGCCGTGCCTTTTTCTCTTTATTATCTGTTTGAGAAGTTAAATTCCTGCTTTTACTTTTACATTTCAGTTATTACCCTGTTCTGCCGTGCTAGCATTTTGTTGCCCCTTTTACCCCCAGCATGTTCTCCCCGATTTGTCTTACTTGCTTATTTCCGTCGATATTTTCCTGTTATTATATAGAATTGCACAGGTACATATATTGTTGTCGGTCCTAGCCTCGTCACTACTTTGCCGAGGTTAGGCTCGGCACTTACTCAGTACATGGGGTCGGTTGTACTGATGCTACACCTGCACTTCTTTATGCTGTGCAGACTACGCAGCCGGACCCGGTGGTCACTGACCGTCGGAGCATCCCAGCAGTTCATACAGGAGACATCGAGGTAGACCCGCAGACGTTCGTGGGCCTTGGAGTCACCTTCCACTCTTCACTTTCAGCTTTGTCTTATGTTATAGTTCAAAGACATTCATATGTACTTATTTTCAGACCTTTGTTTTAGTAATCTCTTAGACAGTTCGTGAGTATGTGATACTAGTTCTGGGATTTGTATATGGGTTTTATTTCGAAGCTTTGCTATGTTATCTTCTTGTAAATTGTTAACTTTCATGCTGTTAACTATAGTTGCCCTGGTCATCCTGTTTATTTTAGTTGTCAATTAATTTTAGTTAGTTCCAACGTTGTCTTGTCTAGCGGGTTGAACGTTAGACACAGTCATGGTCCGAAGGTTGGCTTTCGGGTCGTGACAAGTTGGTATCAGAGCTCTAGGTTTCTTAGGTCTCACAACTCACGGACAAACTTGGTAGAGTCTGAGGGATCGGTAAAGAGACGTCTGTATTTATCCCTCAGAGGCTGCAAAGCTAGGAATAACTCCACATTTCTTCATCTCCATCGTGCGAATTTATTCTATCATTGATGATTGAACTTGCCTACTCTTGTCCTCTCACTAATCTCGACAACATGCGAAGCGTCTACGACCGGACAAGAGATGAAGCCCCAATGACAGCTACGATCGAGGGAAGAGACAGAAGCAGAGCGCAGTCAAAAGCTCGAACATCAGCACTTATTGTACAGTCTCAAATGGATCTAGATGCGGAAGTTCTAGCTCAGTCAGTATATGTGGACTAGATCAGATTCCGGAAGGATTTATAGCTACTCCATGGTTGCAGGATGCACTAGTCCGTTTATTGAGGTTGGACAGATTCACCAAGTTATTCACTACTAATTTTACTGGTGCACCATCAGAGGATCCCCAGGATTATTTAGATAGTTGTTATGAGGTTCTTCGGAACATGGGCATTGTGGAGTCCAATGGAGTTGATTTTGCTACATTTCATCTTTCTGGCACCGCCAAGACTTGGTGGAGAGATTACTGCTTGACCAGACCAGCTGGGTTTGCACCTCTGACTTGGGCTCAGTTCTCTGAGTTGTTCTTGGGGAAGTTCTTCCAGTTACTCAGAGAGAGGATCTTCGGAGGCAGTTTGAGCGTCTACAGCAGGGCTCCATGTTCGTCACTCAGTACGAGACCAGGTTCATTACTCTGGCCAGGCATGCCATTATGATACTCCCCACTGATCGGGAGAGAGTTCGGAGATTTATCGAGGGTCTAGCTCAGCCCATCAGACTTCAGATTGCCAAAGAGATGGGTACTGATATCTCCTTTCAGGATGCAGCCGATGTGGCCAGGCGTATTGAGATGGTATTATCCCAGGGTGGTGGACAGGGGTCTGACAAGAGACCTCGTCATTTCGGCCGTTTCAGTGGTGCCTCATCTGGAGGCAGAGATTCCTTTGGTAGAGGTTATCCCCCTAGGCCCTATCAGTCGGCACTCCACGTATCCCGCAATGCACCTTCAGCTTCCAGCAGTGCACCACCGATTCAGAGCTATCAAGGTGGTCATTATGGTCGTCAGGGACAATTCCAAGGTCAGTATTCTTAGCAGCCGAAGTCTTGCTTCACTTGTGGTGGTATGGGGCATATTTCCAGGTTTTTCCCCCGAGGTTTTGGTGCTTTTCAGTATCAGGGTTCCCGTGCCATGGTTCCCGCATCAGGTGCACCCTTACCCCCTCAGCCAGCTAGGGGTGGTGGTCGTGGTGCTAGAGGTGGAGGTCAGACTCATAGAGGTGGAGGGCAGGCCATGAGGGGTAGAGGTCACCCCGTGGCACGTAGACCCAGAGATGTACAGGTTGGAGGGGCTCAGTGTGTTATGCTTTTCTTGCTCATCCTGATGTTGAGGCTTCTGATGCAGTTATTACAGGTACGGTTTCAGTTTGCAGCCGATAGGCTTCGGCGTT
>ML242405.1:54661-104432 GCA_005239495.1 Nicotiana undulata | reverse complement strand
CTCGATCAAATACAGTATCGAGTGCCAGTCGTGCCTCCCCTAGTTTGGGGGCGTGACAACTATGTTGTATGGGGCTGAGTGTTGGCCAGTCAAGAACTCCGACGTGCAGAAGATGAGAGTAGCAAAGATGAGGATGTTGAGATGGATGTGTGGGTGTACCAGGCGAGATAGAATTAAGAATGAAGTTATTCGGGGCAGAGTGAGAGTAGCCTTCGTGGAGGACAAGATGCGGGAGTCGCGGCTGAGATGGTTCGGACATGTTAGGAGAAGAAGCATTGATGCCCCTGTCAGGAGGTGTGAGAGGTTGGCCACAGAGAGTTTGAGAAGGGGTCGAGGTAGGCCTAAGAAGTACTGGGGAGAAGTGATTAGGCAGGACATGGCACTACTTCAGCTCATTGAGGACATGATACTTGATAGGAGGGTGTGGAGGTCGAGGATTAAGGTAGAGGGTTAGTAGGTAGCTTATAGTGCTCAATGATAGGCTTAGTAGCGTGCATTTTCCTTCATATTTTTTTTTCCTTGCTTCCTCCTTCTTCTTCTTACCCTTCTTGAGCCAAGGGTCTACTGGAAACAACCTATCTACCTGCATTAGGTAGGGGTAAGGTATGCGTATAGACTACCCTCCCCAGACCCCACATGTTGGGATCAAACTGGGTTTGTTATTGTTGTTGCTATCTATTCTCACCTCATATGTATCCGTTTCATTCCAATATTCAGTAATTTGGATTCTCTAACATGATTAGAGGTTATCTACATTTTCAGTTATAGGTAACAGTAGGTCCTTGTGTTGTTTCTCGTAGTTTCTTTCTTCACTTTTCATGTCTCCTGCTCCATTTTAGATGACCAACCAGCATCACGTTGCGATCAAAGTACTTGATAGATGCTTTCATTGACTAGTGTACTGCCCACTCTGGAGAAGACTGGAACAATTAAGGAAAATGGAAAAGAAAGATGCATATTGTATCCCCTTTATTTGTTGTATGATTCATATTTAATAATAATCGCAGAGTTGCTTAGCTCAAAGCGTTTACAGCAAAGCATACAAGATGAAGTAAAATTGTCATCCCTTTGCACATTCCCTAGAGCGAAATGCTTTTGCTTTAGCTGAGCTGCCAGTTAACGTACAAATCATATATTTTATCAGAATATTTTGAATACAAAAATGCTTTCAGGATATATATAAGTGGAAACACATACAATCTAGAAGTATGTCTCTAAGGCAATTACCACTGTTTTGCAGCAGCTGTGATCCATGCAGTGCCGGAAGATTTAGTGAAGATGAGGTTATATAGATATCCTACTTATTCTGTTACTGTATGTGGTGAGAACTGAGAATGAGATGTTATCCTTATCATTTCATTTTGTTATCCAACAGCTAATATCTGGAGTTAGCTACTGTCATTCAATGGTATAACAATGAAACTACTTTTTTTGATATTCATCTACTCTTGTAATAATCTTCTCAAGCAATGCTTCTATTTTATTGCAGGAAATATGTCACAGGGATTTGAAGCTGCAAAACACGCTCCTTGACACAACGTGTATTTGGCTTTCCACTAAATATTGCAGTGATGGATATACTAAATATTGCAGTAAAGATAAGTAAATTTATGGATGAAGTTACTGATCTTTTTCTTGTTTGAAACTAAATATATGCTACGACATGCTTAAAAAACCATGACAAAATCTGATTAAGAATTTGATTCATGTTTTAGTTTGACTCGAGGAAAAAGGCTCTTGAATAATGATCGATATTGCGGGAGGATGTGTTCAAGAACACGAAAAATTATATATTGATTTTGCATTTTTATTTCCTTCTATTTTCTTAAGATTAAGGTCTCAAGTTGTATCTTTTTCTTCTCTATTTACTTTCTCACGTGTTCTCTTTCGCTTTATTTTCTATGAACTTTTGTTTGTCGCAAGTTTGTATTTTCGTTTAGACTTAAATTAATTACTTATGAGTTAAACTTTGTTGGAAGTCTGCTAACTACTAACCAATAACAGCTCATTGTGTAGAAAGGGATAAATTTTAAACATTCAAATAAGCCCTTCATTGGATATTTTGACAACACTTCTTATTTCTTTTAGCTAGTAAAAAGTGTTAGAGCTAAAAGTCACAGAGCAGGTGCAGGTTCTTCTATGATGAGCCATCGACATGTGTTGTTTCTTGTAAAATATAATTAGTTTCTACTTTATTTCTACTTGTGATTTTTAGAAAGTAAGTAGTTATTTTATTCGTATGATTGGATCATGTATTATATGTACAGCAAAATAAAATAAATTATTTGATTTACTTTGTAACTTTTGATTCTTTTGAAGTATTTTGATAATTATCTTTCTTTTTGAAAGTTATGGTTTGATTTTCTTCTTTGAATTGCCTATTATTTGTAAGACAAAAAAACTTTTTTATTTTGCTGATAAGATATAAATAATTGAGCAAGTATTCTGAAGTGGAGTACTCTGTTTTCCTTGGAACGGAGAATATGAAAGGGAAACTATTGAATAGAGAAGAAAAGACAAAGATGAAGGCCAAAAATGGCATAACGAGAAGGAATAAAAAAAAGAATACCCTGCAATTTTCACATATTTCTTTTGTTTTGTTTTCGTTATTAGTTTCTTTACTTTTATTTGAATATGAGAAATTTTAGCAAAGCTGATATTTTACTATCTAATGAAAAAATTATACATGCCTCTAACATATAATTATTCTTAAAGAGTCATGTATTAACCTCTCACTTTCTCCTCATTAATCATAATATATGTAAGTGAATTTTTTTCTTAAAATCCTTTCTCTTTTATTTCCTTTTAAAAAGAAAATTAGGAAAAAATGAAGTTACCTAAAATCTAATTCTAATTAAAATACACCTACAGCTACACCGTTAGTTCCCCGGTAACGGCGCCAAAATTTGATCACGCCCAACTCTAGTCCTAAAGAGGATAAGCGGTCGCTGCAAATATAATCTGGTCTAAAAGTTCGGAGTCGAATCCCACAGAGAACTAAGGTTTCGCTGTAATTGTTCAATATCGCTAAAAAGACAAGCACGAATAAATTTCTAAGTTATAAAGATTAAGATTCTTATATCTAACTAATTACTCCCTCCGTTTCAATTTATGTGAACCTGTTTGACTGGGTACGGAATTTAAAAAAAATGAAGACTTTTGGAATTTGTGGTCCTAAACAAGTCAAAAAGGGGGCCAGAGTATTTGTGCGGTTATAAAAGCTTCTCATTAAGGGTAGAATTGTAAGTTTAAGCAAAATTGTTTCCAAATTTAGAAAGGAGTCATTCTTTTTGGAACGGAACAAAAAGGAAATAGGTTCACATAAACTGGAACAGAGGGAGTATTAACTAAGAAACTAAAGTAGTAAATTAACAACTTAAGAAACTAAGGGTTGGAGATTAAATTTAGAAGGTCTAGAGTTATGATTTCCCCAATTGTCGGAATCATTCCCGCTATGTTCCCTATAATTTCGCCTATGTATTCTCTACTGATCATGAGTACTTTAGGAGTCGTAATTCTCTCTCAAGCAACTACAACAATTTACTAGACACATTCTCTCGAACTACGCTAGATGGCTTTATCTAACCGCTCACTATGACCACGTCAAGGCTTTCGTTATTTCTAAACCTACCTTTAAACCCGTTGTATTGATTTCCCACATACGTTAGGAGTGACGTTGTTCAACATCCACCTAAATATGTATCATTTCTCAAGAAACACATAATAAATAGGCACGGTCAATCGATGGTCATTCAATCAACAACAATAAACACGTAGTTGAACAAGTAGAGAAATCCAACGGCTCAATTATATAAAAACATAACAAGAATTTGTCTCTGCCTCCTTAGGTCGCATATGTGTCAAAAGTATGTCCAACCTCCTCAAAATACCGTTTTTTCATGTATATATACCAAGTAGGGTCGGATCCAAATAATGATACCTTCTCCTACGCGAAAAAGGACAGTTTTTGAGGTTTGGAGTAGTGCGGCCGCGCTAAGACCACGCTAGTGGCCGCGCATATCGAAAAGTTTCTGCCCCATTTGCGCGTCAGGTCCACGGTCGCAATTTCGACCGCGTTTTTCACCCTGTTGCGTTTGGAATTTAGAAAAACGTAAAACATGAAAGTTGTATCCCTTTGAGTTATCTTTCCAATCATATATTATATAGCCCAAATTGAGTTCGTAGCAAAGAGTTATATCTATTTTACAAGACAATGCATAATATGCCTCCTTGAGTCTTTGTTTGTTCTTAACTATCAAATTTGACCCCTGAACACGATCCCGGATTAATATTTTGGGCTTTTACTCATACTTCAAAGCTCTAAATCACTTTAATTCATTCCATAATATCTATATAGCTTGGAATCACTCCTACAAGGCATAAAACACACAATTAGTATAAAACACCAGCGATTAAAGCTCAAACTCAATTAAAGTGCAGTAAATTAGAGTGTAATAAGCGACTAAAATACGTAATTATATCCTATCATCAACAACTCACACTTAAACCATTGCTCGTCCTCGAGCAATCAAACTACACTTTATATAGACATGACCTTTTTAAACAATTCTCCTAACTCATCAAGAATATTTAAAATAGACTAAGCACAAAAGCGTAACATCTCCACCTCAAGATTTGACTCACAAGTACCACGCATTATTCACAACTTACCCTAACATAGAGGTCAATGATTACCTTTATTTCATGAATCAAGTGCCCTCACACAACAAAAGAGAGTAGTTCCACACAATAAAATTTAAGAACACATAGGAACTTAAGATAGAAAGAATTCACTCACTCTAAGAAATAACATTCATATGCCACAAAAGATGCACCATAGGCTTGCCCGTAGTGTACTACTCTACTAATCGAGCGCATTCAGTTTAGGATCAAGTAGGACTTTATTTGGTTGTAATGTAGGCTGCGGGACGAGTAGGATATATTTAGATATAAGAGTGACTACACCTCCCTAAGTACTTAATACATATACTTTAACATTCAAACCTCATACTCATGTCAAACCAAACTCCACCTTCACATCAATGTTATTACCTCATACTTCTTTAAGCACAATTACATCAAGAGTCACCACTTATCACGGAATATTTTTTTCCACAACAATACAACTTTTTTTTCTTTCTTTTATTTATTTATTTATTTAAGTGGCTCTTACTTTTTCAAAACAGTGCACCTTTCTCCTTATTTCATTAGTTCCACTCAAAAGCCAAACCAACCACCCCACACTTTAACTTTTACATAAATCATCACAATTCAAGTGCTCATGAGAGGTTAGAAGGTTCAATACATGGTTAATTCAAACAAATGGGTATGACTTGTAATGTGGTTTCCAAACAAACAGGATTACAAGCTCAAAGGGGTTGACTACGATACATAACATTTAGGTGGGTACAATATACATATCTGGCTCAACAAAGAAATGCCTATATCACTTCCAAGACTGAACAAAACTAATATTTCGCTTTGCAAACATACGGGGCAAGTTCTAGGCATCAAATACAATGCACAGAATAACACACATGGCACATAACTCACTCGGGATTGGATTCATCAAGACACTGTAGTCAAAGAAGTTAAAGCAAAGTTAAGCTTATACAATTTAAGGTACTTATACAAGAGTAAAAAAATTGAGCCTAAGCGTCACAACCAAAGTACTCACTTTTCTCAAGGCATAACAAAGTCAAGAGATATTTCTTCAATTTAAAACACAACACAATGGCTCCTATTCCTAAAAAAATAAAACTAACTACACTCGGTTCAAACAAAACATTTGGAAAAGAACCGCGCACAAAGAAAAATCAAGTGGGAATTACTTCACTACCTACAAAATAAAATCTTTTTGTTTTTTTTCTTTAGACTTAAATCCCTTGAAAAAAATTATCTAATAGATCCATCGTCGGGAAAAGTCTAATCTTTTCTATTTTTGTAAAAAAAAATTATTCCATTAAACTAACACAACTAAAATAGCATAGAAAGTCACCTAGACAATCTCCTCACCCCACGTTTAAAATTATGCATTGTCCCCAATGCACACCCATACATACAAGAGGGTAAAAGAAACTCCCCGGTAGGCCAAAGTCCAAAGCACTAGCATCTCATGGGGTACTCAGACTTCTCTCACGCCTGGTCCTTCGTGCGGGTACTTCACACTTAGTTCCAACCATCTGGTTTGCTGTTGCATCCTTCCAATGGCTTTGCGTTCCATGCTCCTAAAAATTCAAAAAAAAATTGGCACTACAAAAATAATACAATTAGAAAAAAAACAATAAAATAAAATAAAATAAAATACAACAGTAAAGCTGGGTTGCCTCCCAACAAGCACTTGATTTAACGTCGCGGCATGACGTGAATCACTTTTTGCCTCTACCTTGAACTTATGAATTGAGCCCCCAATTTAACTTCAAGTTTTCGGTTATGGTCATGGGGCGGTGGAATGAATCTAACAGGCCCAAGGAAATAATGTTGTATTCTGCACTCCTTGGCCTTTGTATGAGGTATGTAATCCTGACTTTCTGGCAAGAAGAATTCCAGAATATATGCACCTTGTTCCTCATTCCTTGACTCTTCCATTGGTTCGAATGACTCTATTTCCATATCATCATTCAAGCACAATGTGGAAAAATATTTGGAGTGAGGAGAAATGCGCTCAAACACATGAACTTCAGGACTTTCAGCATCCTCAACACCAATCACACTAGAGTCAACTAAATTTGTATCTTCAACGTCCCTGGTTGACTCTAGTATCTCTTGTACAACATCGACATCCTCAAAATCTAGTTCAATTAATTGTTGGTGCTCTACTCTGACCTCCTCCCTTAACAAATCAATTTTGCATCTAATATAAGCTCATTTTGGCTACTATCCACAATATCAGCTGGTTGAACATTAAATGCTTCAACTAATTGACGTATTTATGTCGTTAGGTTGTGAATAGCAGCATCTTGCCTTTGTATGTGCAGTTGTTTATCATTATTTTATTCCACAAGGCACTTTAGAATCTCCTTGATCTCTTTCAGGTCATCATCCCTGGGTTCTTTATTTCTATTAACTTCACACGAAAAAGAAGAACCATCATAGTAAGGGGTTGGGGGAAGATACGAGATATAAGCACAACCGTGAAAGTGATCATTTTGACCACCACATATATCACACATAAGATTGAGTTGGTGCACATAACTCTCCCTTGAGAATATTTTGATAATTTTGCCATGGGTGGTTTCCTCCAAAATAAGTATAAGGAGGATCAAAAGTAGAATTACCAACTTCAAAACTCTTATAATTCCATGATGCCATGTTTTTCCAAATTAACAAATAAAAACTAAAATAAAGAAAATAAAAATCAAATACTAAAAAAAAAAGTTCAAACTTGAAACCTAGCAATATGTACACCTACAGCTACACCGTTAGTTCCCCGGCAACGGCGCCAAAATTTGATCACGCCCAACTCTAGTCCTAAAAAGGATAAGCGGTCGCTGCAAATATACTCCGGTCTAAAAGTCCGGAGTCGAATCTCACAGAGAACTAAGGTTTCGCTGTAATAGTTCAATATCGCTAAGAAGACAAGCTCGAATAAATTTCTAAGTTATAAAGATTAAGATTCTTATATCTAACTAATTATAAACTAAGAAACTAAAGCAGCAAATTAACAACTAAAGATACTAAGGGTTGGAGATTAAATTTAGGAGGTCTAGAGTTATGATTTCCCCAATTGTCAGAATTATTCCCGCTATGTTCCCTAAAATTTCGCCTATGTATTCTCTATTGATCATGAGCACTTTAGATGTCGTAATTCTCTCTCAAGTACGCTAGTTGGATTTATCTAACCGCTCACTATGACCACGTCAAGGCTTCGTTGTTTCTAAACCTACCTTTAAACCCGCTGTATTGATTTCTCACATACGTTAGGAGTGACGTTGTTCAACAACCACCTATATATGTATCTTTTCTCAAGCAACACATAATAAATAGGCACAGTAAATCGATGACCATTCAATCAACAACAATAAACACGTAGTTGAACAAGTAGAGAAATCCACGGGCTCAATTATATAAAAACATAACAAGAATTTATCCTACAAAGGTTCCATCAAAACCCTAGATAACAAACTAGCTATTCATAAGAGTACGTAAAAACACAATACTAAAAGTAATAACCGACAATGGAAAATAGGAAGAGGAAGGAAAAACTCGTAGAAGAATTCCTTGCCTTGCTCCTATTGTGTCTCTGCCTCCTTAGGTCGAATATGTGTCAAAAGTATGTCCAACCTCCTCAAAATACCGTTTTTTCATGTATATATACCAAGTAGGGTCGGGCCCAAGTAATTATACCTTCTTCTACACAAAAAAGGACAGTTTTTCAGGTGTGGAGTTCGGAGCAAAGAGTTATGTCTATTTTACTAGATCGTGCACAATATGTCTCCTCTAGTCTTCGCTTGTTCTTAACTATCAAATTTGACCCCTGAACACGATCTCAGCTTAATTTCTTGGGCTTTTACTCATATTTCAAAGCTCCAAATCACTTGAATTCATTCCATAACATCTATATAGCTCGGAATCTCTCCTACAAGGCATAAAACACACAGTTAGTACAAAACACTAGCGATTAAAGCTCAAACTCAATAAAAGTGCAGTAAATTAGAGTGTAATAAGCGACTAAAATACGTAATTATAGCATATCATCAATACGATTTATCAATATGTAAAATTATATTTTATATCCATATTAATTTTACAAAATTATCTCTCTCATCCACTATATGTCGTTATTTTTCTTCTTTTTTTTAAATTTCTTATAACCGCGCGAAGCGCGCAAAATTTCACTAGTTTCTCCATAATTGGGGCAATTTTTACCATAATGGAGCTCCAACCCTCCCCCATTTTTGCCTCTAAAATGGTGGATGAATAGTGTTACTCCAAATATAGGGTAACACTATTCATCTCCCTCATTACTATTCATGCTTATTTTAACTCTTTTAATTTATCTCTTTATATATACCTAATTATGTTTATGTAATATCTTTATAATATTAATTTTACATGTTAACTTAGACGTATAATTTTGATAAATTAATTTTCGTGCATTTATTATTTTTATGTAAAATTGTAAGTTAATTTTATTATAAGTTATAATTGTACAAAAAATATATAATCATCTCAAAAATTGTATATACTGCACAACATGATAATAGAGGATGAATGTGATCTTAATGCACTAATTCAAGATGATTGGGATTGTCTGCATTCAACAGTAGAAATGGTAGTAGATGAAAACCATCGATTTGGGCAATTTTTGGCTCGGGACAAAAAAAATAAGGACAAAGATGCTCATTTTGCACTTCGTAATGCATTAATAGATCATTTATGGGAGCATACTAGCAGTGGNGTTGTTACAAATATAGAAAAAAAAAGGTTGTCGACTACGATATTTCATATCGTGCTTCTTAAAGAAAATCTATTGAATATAAAATTTAAATATAATATGATCTAATATGCTAAAAAAAGGACAAATCACAACATTATATGTTTAGTATTCTTTAATATTGATAGCGAAATGAAATACAAGTACTAAAATCAATGGGTTAGGTTGTTACAAATATAGAAAAAAAAGGTTGTCGACTACGATAATTCCATATCGTGCTTCTTAATTAATATCTAATGAATATATAATTTTTATCTTAGAGGTTTGTATTTTAAGATTATTTGCACATGATTCAAACAACATACATTACAATTTGATATGATTTGTGTCCGCGCTCGCGCATGTACTAATACTAGTTTCCATTAAAGAAAATCTATCTTTTTGCTTTTACATAATCATCACACATAATTTAATATAAAATTATTTTATACCATAAATTTTTAAATAATATAATTTGTGAGCAAAGATATATATATATATATATATATATATATCTTTGCTCACAAATTATATTATTTAAAAATTTATGGTATAAAATAATTTTATATTAAATTATGTGTGATGATTATGTAAAAGCAAAAAGATAGATTTTCTTTAATGGAAACTAGTATTAGTACATGCGCGAGCGCGGACACAAATCATATCAAATTGTAATGTATGTTGTTTGAATCATGTGCAAATAATCTTAAAATACAAACCTCTAAGATAAAAATTATATATTCATTAGATATTAATTAAGAAGCACGATATGGAATTATCGTAGTCGACAACCTTTTTTTTCTATATTTGTAACAACCTAACCCATTGATTTAAGTACTTGTATTTCATTTCGCTATCAATATTAAAGAATACTAAACATATAATGTTGTGATTTGTCCTTTTTTTAGCATATTAGATCATATTATATTTAAATTTTATATTCAATAGATTTTCTTTAAGAAGCACGATATGAAATATCGTAGTCGACAACCTTTTTTTTTCTATATTTGTAACAACCTAACCCATTGATTTAAGTACTTGTATTTCATTTCGCTATCAATATTAAAGAATACTAAACATATAATGTTGTGATTTGTCTTTTTTTTTTTAGCATATTAGATCATATTATATTTAAAATTTATAACAATATTGTAACGACCCGATCAATCGTTTTGAGATCTAGCTCGTCGTTCAGCGGTTTGAAGCCATGAGTAGCTTCATTTCAGGTATTATGTCTCGTACGCGTGGTTGGAATTGAATTTCGGGAAGTTCGAAGTCAATTTTGAAAGAAATTCTCATTTCGGAAACCTTAAGTTGGAAGAATTGACTAAGATTGAATTTTTCAGTAAACGGCCTCGGAATCAGGATTTGAAGGTTCCATCAAGTTCGTATGATGATTTCGTACTTGAGCGTATGTTCGGATCGGGTTTTGGATGACCCGAGAGTGTTTCGGCACCTATTGTGGAAGTTAGTATTTTAGAACAATTTCATAAATTTGGGTTGAAGTGCATTTCAATGTTACCGATGTCCGTTTGGGATTCCGAGTCTGAGAATAGCTTCGTATGGCGATTCTGGTATTGGGAGTGCGTCCTGAAGTTGGTTCGGAGGTCCGTAGGTCATTTTGGGGTTATTTGGCGAAAGTTAAAAATTTGAAGGTTTTTGAGAAGTTTGACCGGAAGCGAACTTTTTGATATCGGGGTCGGATTTCGATTCCATAAATTGGAGTAGGTCTGTAATGTCAAATGTGACTTGTGTGCAAAATTTGAGGTCAATCGAACGTGATTTGATAGGTTTCGGCATCGAATGTGGAAGTTAGAAGTTCAATAGTTCATTAGGCTTGAATCGATGCGAAACTAATAGTTTTGATGTTATTTGGTATGATTTCAGGCCTCGAGCAGGTCCGCGTTATGTTATGGAACGGGTGGTGTGATTGAACGGGGTCCCGGGGGCTTTGGATGTGTTTCAGGTTGTATCGCGCTCTTATTTGATGTTTCAACGTCGTTTCTTTGGGAATAAGGGTACCACATTAAGCAAATGAGATCCAAATTCAGTTTTTATTGAAACATTAGATCTGTATCGTAATTACGGAGTCATAGCAAAAAGAATCATCAAATTGCTCATTTCTGTATCGGGAAAAACTACTGGTTTCTGGTGTGGTCGCAATTGCGAACATTTCCATCGCAATTGTGATGCCCAGCATTGCAATTGCGGACTTTTTATTGCAAATGCGACCTTTTCCCGCCCTTGTTTGCAATTGCGAAGGTTTTCTTCGCTTTTGCGAGGGTTCGCAATTGCGAACCCTAAATCGCAAATGCGACATCTGCAACTTGTTTTCAGTTGGGTAACTAGGGTTTTTGCTTCATTTTATCATATTTTTAACCCTAGATCCGAGAGTGGGCGTGTAACGACCCGACCGGTCGTTTTGAGCTCTAGCGAGTTTTTTGTCGGTTTGAGACCATGAGCAGCTTCACTTCAGGTATTATGGCTTGTACGCATGGTTGGAATTTAATTCCGGGAGTTTTGGAGTTGTTTTATAAAGAGAATTCTTGTTCCGGGAGCTTTAAGCTGGAAGAATTGACTAAGGTTAGATCTTTGAGTAAACGACCTCGGAATCGGGATTTAAAGGTTCTAACAAGTTCATATGATGATTTTGGACTTGGGCGTATGTCCAGATCAAATTTTGGATGGCTCGGGAGAGTTTTGGCGCTTATTGTGGAAGTCAGCCTTTGGAAGAATTTTATAAGTTTGAGTTGAAGTGCATATCAGTGATATCGATGTCCGTTTGGGATTCCAAGCCTGGGATTAGCTCCGTATGGTGATTCTGGTATTGGGAGCGCGATGGGAAGTAAATTCGGAGGCCCGTAGGTCATTTTTGAGTCATTTGGCTAAAGTTAGAAAGTTGAAGGTTTTTGAGAAGTTTGATCGGAAGTGGACTTTTTGATATCGGGGTCGTATTCCGATTTTGAAAGATGGAGTAGGTCCGTAATGTCAAATGTGACTTGTGTGCAAAATTAGGTCATTCGGGTGTGATTTGATAGGTTTCGGCATCGAATGAGGAAGTTAGAAGTTCTAAAGTTCATACAGCTTGAATTGGAGTGAGATTCGTGGAACTAGAGTTGTTTAATGTGATTTGAAGGCTCGACTACGTTCGTAATGTATTTTGGGATGTGTTGGTGTAATTGGTTGAGGTCCCGAGGGCCTTGGGTGTGTTTCGGGATGGTTTCGGCTCATTTCTCCATAGTTTGCTGCTGCTGGTTTCTGGTGCATCTGGTGTGTACCGCGATCACGGTTGATGGTACGCGATCGCGAAGAGGAAGGTTAGAGGCTGCTGAGTTTGGCTTTCACGAACGCGACGGGGAGGTCACGAATGCTAAGGGTTGGCTTGAGGAACCTACGCGAACGCGTGTGGAGGGTCGCGAACGTGTAGAAAGAAGGGGGAAGCTAGGCCTGAGGTCGATTGCATACGCGAACGCGAGGCCTGGAATGCGAACGCGAAGGGTCTGGGTAGCTGGCCTTCGCGAACATCGGGCCGCGAACGCGAAGAAGCAATTTGGGGCTGAAGCAGATTGTGTCGCGAGGGCATTGCAACGTTCGCGAAGAAGGGCAGTGCTGGGTAGTGAGTTGTTTTAGAGACGGGATTTGGCCATTTCCTTTCATTTTTCTCTTGGCTTGGGCGATTCTTGGAAGGTTGCAAGAGGGGGGTTCATCATCAATGACAAGGTAATCTATCCCCACCTATTATGAGTTAAATACATTAATTATGTATAGATTTTAACATGAAAATTAGTAGAAATTTAGGGTTTTGGTGGAAAAACCTAGAATTTGTATATCGAATTGTTACCATGAATTTGGGCATGAAATTAAGTGAAAATTTTATATTTGAGTTTGTGAGGTTATGGGTAAAGTTTATCTTCAAACAACTTCGGAATCCGGGCACTTGGGCCCGAGGGCAATTTTGTCAACTTTTCGAGCGGAGTTGGGAGTTTATATAAATTGAATTGTTATAAGTATTAGGGTGTATTTTCATTGGTTTGCCCATTATTTGGATAGTTTTGGAGCATTTGGGGCATCGTTTTGAGTCGTCGGAAGGGCTTGGAAGTCGATTATGGAACTTCGGGGGTGAGGTAAGTCTCCTTTCTAACATTGCAAGGAGAAATTGTCCCCATAGGTGAAGTAATTAATTATGTGCTACTATTTGTTGGGTCTACGTACACACGCGGTGACGAGAGTCCGTGCGTAGCCACTATTATGCTTATGTCCGGGTAGTCTAGGATACAGAAGCATGTTTTACTTGCTATACTTGTAATTTTACTGATAAATTTAAAATGCTTAAATCCTATCGAATTTGGCAAATGAATTTCTTAAAAAAAAGACTAAACATCATCTTCTTGACCATTAAAAGAGAAATTTGTCATATCCTTGGTAATTGTTTTCTTGATGTAATCAGGGTTGGCTGTTTGAATGTGTATATTTATGTATAACCGCGTCGCAAATATATTCCGCGAGCGGGTTGACTGTTCCACTACTCTCATGGGAGCGGACCATACGCCACGACAGGTTAATAGACACATATATGGTTCGCGTCGTTCGACCTTTCGGCAGTGCACATTTTATTATTATTGGATCGGGTCATACGACCTCGGCATTTCTTGCGCATGATATTTGCTGGGTACCTTCTGCGAATTTGAACTGTTTAATTGCCTTGAGATATAAGTCGTCAACTGAAATGACGGAAATTGAAATTATAATTTTGAAAGACGTTGTTCCTTCCTGTTGTTATTTGTTATTTAATTATGGCATCCATGCTTAGCGTCACATTTAATTATATTAATTTCACCTCTAGTAAGAGTCAAAGTCAACCTCTCGTCACTACCTCTTCGAGGTTAGGCGAGATACTTACTAGGTACACGTTGTTTTTGTATGCATACTATACTTGCTGCGCATTTTGTTGCACAGGCACATGTATGTCTAGTGGCCTAGCTTGGCGCAGCGACATGGTTGATATGGAGACTTAAGTGTGCTGCACCTCTCGAGACGACCCGCAGCCAGTAGAATCTTCTTCATAGTATTGTGTTGTATTTTTCTTACTGTCCTATTTGTATTCCGGGCGGTTATATTATTTTATTTATTTCCAAGAAATTTCTCATGCACTTGTGACACCGGGTTCTGGGATAACTTTAGGATTTATTCATTATTTAATTCTTTTTAAAGACATTATTGTTTTTCTCAGTGGAAGTTCGTAATTATTATTTAATGTAATGAAAAGGGATGATTTAAAGAGTATTAAAATAACGATTAAATTAACTTCTTGGTGTTGGCTTGCCTGACAGTGGTGTCCAGCGCCATCACGACCTTTATTGGATTTGGGTCGTGACATGGCGATTTTGAGAGAGGAATTTCGTATCAAATCATTGGGTAAGTGCCTCTAACAAATTTTCAATTATATTTTGTGATTATACCTTATTTAACATCAAAATTCATGAGAATCTAAAGGAAAATTTGGGGTTTTGAAGAAAAACCTAAAAAATTGATATTTTTGGAATTTTTACCACGAATTTGGGCATGAAATTAGAAATATATTATATATTTGAGTTCGTGGGGTTATGGGTAAAGTTTATCTTCAAAAAAATTTGGAATCCACGCACGTGGGCTTGAGGGTGATTTTATCCACTTTTCGAACGGAGTTGGAAATTGTTGTAAATAGGATTATAATGAGTGTTATAGTATATATTTATGGAATTGCTCAATATTTGACTAGTTTTGGAGCGTCGAGCATTGATTTGAGNTTTATGTACTAATAAGTGATAGATAGAAACACAGAGAGGGGGGGGGGGGGGGGCTACGTACGCACGAGGTGACAGTAGTCCGTGCGTAGCCACTATAATACTTAAGTCCGGGTAGTCTAGGATCCAAAAACATGCTTACTTGTCGTACTTGTAACTTTATTGTC
Source organism: Nicotiana undulata (assembly GCA_005239495.1). Taxonomy (NCBI): domain Eukaryota; kingdom Viridiplantae; phylum Streptophyta; class Magnoliopsida; order Solanales; family Solanaceae; genus Nicotiana; species Nicotiana undulata. Next base: position 89,067 of record ML242405.1, on the reverse strand, counting down.
AATTTAAAATGCTTAAATCATATCGAACTAGGCAAATGAATTTCTAAAAAGTTAAACATCATATTCTTGCTCGTTAAAAGAGAAGATGCCATTTCCTTAGGTAATTGTCTTCCTGATGAAGTCTTGATTGATTGTTTGAATGTGTGTATCTATGAGTACCTGCATCGCATGTATGATTCGCGAGCGGGGTAACTCTCTTATTTATATTTGACCGCGTCGCACGCATGATTTACGAGTGGGGTAATAGATGCATATATGGTTCGCGACATTCGACCCTTTGGCAATGCACATTTTATTATTATGTTGGATCGGGCCATACAATCTCGGCATGATTTGCGCATGCTTGTATTGCTTGCCTTGAGTTTATAAATGTTGATATTTTCCTTCCTTGGCCTGAGATAAATTGTTAACTGATGAAAATGAATTGAGAAATCCCTTGCTATCAAAAGAATTGTTTACTTGTTTCATAATTTCCTTAAGTTTACTGTTGTTTATAATGAAATCCACGATTAATTATATTGTTAGTACAATACTTTTGGACCACAAGTAAGTTTCGGAGTCGATCTCTCGTCACTACTTCTTCGAGTTTAGACGGGATATTTACTGGGTACGCGTTATTTTCCTACTCATACTACACTTACTGTGCATTTTTGTTGCACAGGCACATGTACGTCTAGTGGCCTCGCTGGGCGCAGCGACATGGTTGATACAGAGACTTGGGTGAGCTGCATCTCTTGAGACAACCCGTAGCCAGTAGAGTCTCCTTCAGAGTATTGTATTTTATTTTCTGTCCAATCTGTATTCTGGACAGTTATTGTATTACATTTTATTTCCTAGAAATTGCTTATGCACTGATGACATTGGGTTCTGGGACGTATACAGGATTAGTTAGTATTGAAAATTTAAAGACATTATTATTTACTCGGTGAAGCTCATTTATTTATTGTTTAATGTAAGAAAGAAATGATTTCAAAATACTAGAAATGAGGATTTAATTAACTTCTTGGTGTTGGCTTGCCTGACAGTGGTGTCCGGCGCCATCACGACATTTATAGGATTTTGGGTCGTGACAAATATTTTGTCACAACTCCAAAACTACCTGGTCGTGATGACGCCTACCGAGATACTAGGTCAGCCAATTCAATACTTAAACATAAGGTAACCTTTTCATTTAATTCAGCTCCAATACACTACGCAAACGCGAACTGGCAACGCGCTCGCGAAGCACCACTTCACGCACGCACGTGATCACGACCCTCTCTCTGCAATCGCATAGAACAATTCCAGCTCTACCCCAAATAAGCCTACGCGATCGCGAACATACCCACGTGATCGCGTATAAGGAAACCAGAAGGCTCACACCAGCAAAATCTGCCAACTTTCTAAGTCCAAAAATGGTCCGTTGAGCATCCGAAACACACACGAGGCCCTCGGGACCTCAACCAAACATGCCAACACATCCCATAACATAATTCAAACTTAGTCGAGCCTTCGAACCACTCAAAACAACACCAAAACACCTAATCTACCTCGGATTCAAGCCTAAGAACTTAGAAACTTCTAAATTCCACAAACTCCGTTGAAACCCATCAAATCACCTCCCACTCTGATTCGCAAGCAACTACATACTCAACTAGCTAATAACTTACCATTGGATTCCATTCTAGAGGAAATTACAATACGCCACATGCCCCACACATCAGTAGGAAATATACATTTCAAACCATGGTAAAGACCATCAAGAACCCTCTGAAACCCATCACACTTAACCAAACCGTCAGGGTTGAATCCCTCTAACTCAACCAGGCTACACATGTCTCTAAAACCCAAGAGCATTGCCACGAATCTCATGTAGAATCCTTACCACATCATAAGCACCCAAAGAACCGACCTTACTTATTACCATGTCGATCCAACCTATTACCAAGCTATCTTATTTCTCCGAGTTCCTTCTGAATTACCTTCAAATTAATCCTTCTCCTTGCCATAATACCAAAATCCTCAACCAAAACTCACCACGTGAGATCCTAGCTCAAACCAGACCACCCTAAGGCTCATAAGCCGTTGAATGTTCTCTCAAGCACCCCGAAAGTACCACAACTCAAATACTTACTCCGAAGAGACTTCCTATGAATTTAAGTTATAACTTTCCTTTCCTGATACCGAAATGCAGAGCCCGCAACGATATAGAAATACCATAAATCTTGACGCCTTAAGATGTAAATCTCAGCTTCCAGCCAAATACACATCATGAAGCTTCCCAATTGTTACATATAATTCTTGAATCCATCAAAACCATTCTCGAGAGTCATCCACTCTACGTAAATCTCGATTAAACTGATCAAACAGACCGAACGACCTGCCCCCATTAGCACACCAACACCCAAGGGAGTAACCTACACCCATAGGCAATCAAGCAAATTCCTACTCCACGCACACTACTTCCTTTAAAAATTACAACTCAATCATTCAATAAGACCCATATCACCATAGAGTATAGTACAACCTGTATCCAGAAATTTCCATTACTCGAGTCATTCTCAAACTCCACCCCTGCAAGTCATAACTGATTCACCAGTATACCTCGAACTGAAACCAATACAACACATAACCGTGCAGTCAACTTATCATTAACAGACTCCCCCACTTGACTCAAAGCCATCGATCAAAACAAACATTAACTCACAATGCCCATACGCTCCCACTGCCACAATACCACCGTGAGATTCAACTAAATCCTTCATATACCTACATAACACAACCCATCTAATATCTCAAATCATCATCAAATCTCGCATTCACCATTGTAATAGTCATGCCAACTTCCACAAGAAATCTAAACTCAAACTGCAACATATATCATTTACTGGCAAAAGAGAACTTGCGATGAAACAACATAAGGATCACACAACCTCAGGACACCCCGCAGGAGATAACCATGCCTGCTTAGCCTCAAACTGATATCTCTCTATACCCTTCCAAAGTCATAGCCATTATGCAATCACTTAATCCTCCTGCAATTAAATACAATCAATGCCTATCATCGAGGCATCGCAACACACGATATAAGAACCTGAAGCTGGCGGCAGAACTAACACTGGAGTTGTGGTCCAAGCAATCTTAAGCTTCTGAAATCTCTCCCCACACTCGTTTGACCACCTGAATACCCTCACTAGACACCACGTGCCCCAAGAATGCTACTGAACTAAGCTAGAATTCATGCTTGGAGAATTTTGCATAAAGCTTCTCCTCCCTCAATCTTTGTAACACAATCCTCAAATGTTGAAAATGTTCCTTCTGGCTACGTGAGCACACCAGGACATCATCAATGAATATAATAACGAAGGAATCCAAATATGGTTGGAATACACTGTTAATCAAATGCATGAATATTGCTAGGAATTGGTCAGCCCAACAGACATCATCGAGAACTCATAACACAACATGAAGCTCTACTTCACTCCACCACTAAATTGCATGAGAGGTCCTTTAATAGACCCATATCTCGAGGCCATACGTCAACTCAAGACAGAAGTCAAACACATAATAGTTCTCATATCCAGCAACTCCCTTTTGCCACATTCAAACAATCTGAACACATCTCACCATCAAATCACACTCACCACATAGTCATCAGTCACAAAATCCTACCAATAAGGACACAAACGGACATATAAGTCCCAAATGTACGTGCTCACACAATCGAAAACTCAGTACTCAAGCCACAGACAAAACCCGACCTCAAGTCCTCCAGACTGGCCCATCATCAACATGCTAAAATCACACCTCACACCTCATCCATAGAAGGCACAAGTCATCGATGCACAACTAATATCGAGCGCTCACGTGCGCATTCGAATACATGGAAGAAATTCAAAGAGTTACGCTTCAAGCTGAATCAATGGATTCACATGACAAGGATTCAAAAATATGAGGTTTTTCCCAAGTGTTTCGCAGCCTCTTGAAGATAAGTACAGACATCTCTGTACTGATCCGCAAGACTCTACTAAACCTGCTTATGACTTGTGAGACCTATGTAACCTAGGCTATGATACCAACTTGTCACGACCCAAAACTAACCCTATCGTGATGGCGTCTATCGTGGTACTAGGCAAGCCGACACAATTACAAAACATCCGGTATGTTCATTTTTAAGGAAAATTTGAAGTTCTTCAATATAAAAACCCTCAATAAAGAAATTTAAACCAAACTAAAGTGCGGAAAGAAAAGCCTGACATCGGGGTGTCACTCGTCATGAGAAACTACTACAACTATCTATAAACATCAAGACTAACTTAGTCTGGGATTAATCAAGTACAACTAAGGGAAGATAGAAGAGTAGGAAAGCAGGGCTTCGATCACCAAGCAACTACCTTGCTTACTCTGAGAACTTGCGTCAGAATTTAACCAACATGCTCAATCGTGTCTAGAAAACACCTTAATCTGCATGCAAGGTGCAATGAGTAACGCGAGTATGACAACTCAGTAAGTAACAACCATAAATAAAGGCTGAGTAGAAGTGACGAGCAGTAAAAACACATAAAGATCACAATATGAAATCTCAGTAAATACAATATATTTTCAAATTAGTATTTGAGTCAATCATCTCGTTTAAAAACCAGTTTCGATAAAAAAAATGATAAATATTTCTTCAATAGTTTCAATAGAGGCTCAATGCAAAAGAGAGTGAAATAATGAAATTGTAAACAGCCCCTCGGGCAAAACATCACTCATATACAACCCCTCGGGAAAGCCTCACAGTCACTCATAAACAGCCCCTCGGGCATACCTTACAATCACTCGTAACATCCCCTCAGGCATATCTCACCTTCACTCATGCCTCCAGTCACTCATCACTCGACACTCGCACTCAGTAGGTATCTGCGCTCACTGGAGGTGTGTACATACTCTGGAGGGCTCATTCAGCCCAAGCTCTATATCAAGACAAATCATGTCATCAAATCACTCAGGACCTCGGCCTATAATAAACATGTTGCGGCGTGCAGCTTGATACCATATCATATCCTCACAAATCAGGCCCTCGTCCTCACTCAGTCATAAACCTCACAAGCCACCCGGGCATTTCAGTAACATCAGGGGACTCAGCCCAAAACAACTTTCATATGCTTCAAAACGAAGTAATGAAACTGAATTAAACAGTAAACAGGTAGAAGTCATGACTGAGGATAGATTTCAATCAAAACAGTGTGAGGATAGTAATAAAATTCCCTTGAGGGTCCAAACAGTACTGGCACAAGGCCCCAAATACGGCATTCCGCCCAAGTTATATGAATCTTTTCTAAAACACATAACCATTATACAACTTTAATCAAAATATGCAACTCTACAGTTTCTACTGGACGGGCCAACTCACAATCCCTCACGGTACATGCCCACACGCCTGTCACCTAGCATGTGCGTCATCCCAATATAGTGAAATAGTACGAAATCCAAGATTCCATACCCTCGTGTCTAGATTTGCAAATGTTACGTACCTCAAATTGGACAAAACTCTAGTCTGCGATGCTCTTGCCTCTCGACTCGGCCTCCAAATGCTCCGAAACTATCCAAAATCAATATATTATCATCAATATGCGCTAAAGAGATGAATTCCACATGGAAATTATCAAATTAGACCAAAAATCTTGAATTCTTTAAATCCCGGCCCTAAGTCCTACGTCTCGAAATCCGATAAAAGATACAAAACTAGGGAACCCATTCACTCACAAGTCCAACCATACAAAATTTATCAAAATCCGACTTCGAATCGACATTCAACTCCCAAAACTCCATTTTATGAAGTTTCTACAATTTTCCCCAAATTTCCACCCCAAAGTACAAATCAAATGATGAAATCAGTGATATATTCATGTATTATAGCCAAATCCGAGTGAGAATCACTTACCCCGATGAATTTCTTGCAAAACCTTCAAAAAATCGCCAAAACCCGAGCTCTCTAGGTCAAAATATGAAATAAAACCCTAAACCTCGTATTTACAGTGCACCTCTCGAGTCTTCACTTCGCTGACTGCCGATTTCTACCGCCACCGCGCTCGTCGCTCTTGTAACGACCCGACTGGTCGTTTTGCGTTATAGGACCCCGTTCCCCTAAATGAGATTTCCCGTAGTGGCTTTTAAAAATTTATGACATGTGGGGACAGGTGGTTCGGGATTCGGAAGAGTTTAGAGTAGTATAGGAACACTTAGTTCCTTAAGGTTGACCTTTAAGGCTAAGTTTGACTTCGGTCAACGTTTTGAGTAAACGACCTCGAAATTGAGTTTCGACAGTTCCGGTAACTTCGTATGATGATTTGGGACTTGTGTGTGTATCCGAAATGGGTTTTGGATGACCCGGGAGCGTTTCAGCGCCAAATAGCAAAATAAGAGTTTCCTTAAGTTCAAATTGAGGTTTAGAATGTGTTTTTGTGTTATCGAGGCCTGAAAGGAATTCCGAGACCGGGAATAGTTCTGTTATGTTATTTATGACTTGCTTGCAAAATTTGGTGTCATTCCAAGTAGTATAGGTCGGTTCGTAGCGAATTCAAGAACTTAAAGTTCTTAAGTTTGATTCTAGGGGTTTTGAGGTGTGATTTTGAGTTTTAGAGTTTTTTTTAGTGTTCCGAAAGCTTGAGCAAGTCTGTATTATGATATAGGACTTGTTGGTATATTTGGACGGGGGCTCGGGTGGGCCCAGATGCCATTCGGGCATCAAACGAGGCTAAAAACCAGCAGCAATAGCTGCTGGTGCACCAGGTCTAGTGTGACCGCACCTGCAGTTGCCCAATCGCAGGTGCGAGACCGCTCATGCGGTCCTTGCTTCGCAGGTGCGGCCCCAGGTGAGGCTGCCCAGTCGACGCAGGTGCAGACTAGAAATCCGCAGAAGCGGAGCCGCTGGTGCGGACTTCGTTCCGCAGGTGCGAGCCCAGGCCCCTTGCCCCTCTTCCGCAGGAGCGAGACTTTTCTCGCAGGCGCGAGACCGCAGGTGCGGAAACCTAGTAGATAGTGAGGTCTTTTAAAATACGGGAAAAAATCATTTTACTCCATTTCTTTTCTCCATAGTCGATCTTGAGAGCTTGGAAAAGAGCCAAACGACCTAGCTACTGAAAGGTAAGTGATTTCTACTCTAATGTTAGTTTAATACATGAATTCCTAGGTAACGTAACCTCCTAATTAGTGAAAAATCAAGGGTTAGAGTAAAAAAACCTAGGGCTTTATGAAATTTGGGGAATTACCCACTAACAAGATATGAAATCATGCAAAAATCATATATTAATGATCCTTAGGTTATGGGTAAGTGTTTCCTTCGAAAATTTTCGGAATCCGAGCATGTGGGCCCGAGATTTTGGTATTCTTCAAAGTAAGTTGAAATAACTAAGTAAATAGGGGAATTTCATGCCCTTGAGTATAAATTAATGTATTTATGCATCATTTGACTAGTTTCGAGCCCTTGGGAGACGAGTCTGGATTTTTGGCCGCATTCTTGACCCGAAAAGTAGGCTCGGCACGAGGTGAGTCTCCTTTCTAACCTTGAAAGAGGGAATTGTCCTCATAAGTGATTATAAATTATTGCTTGTCCTTATTTGCGGGGGATACGCACGCACGAAGTGACGAGCGTCCGTGCGTAGCTACTATTATGCATGTCGGGTAGTTTAGGATTCACGAGCATGCTTTATGTGTTGTATCCGTGATCTTGTATGTGGACTAGGTAGTCTAATATCCTTGAATTTCATATATAAAGGCCTATGAGGCTATGTTTCGAAGTTGGTATTTTTGAATCCCTTTTCTGCTAGTAAGACCCTTGTTAATTATCTGAAATCCCTGAGGATTATGTATATGTATGCGGGAACCCGAGTCACATGTATGGTTAGCGAGCGGGGAAGCCCTAGCATTATGTTAATTGTGTCGCATGTTCGATTCGCGAGCGGGGCAGATAGATGCATCTATGGTTCGGGCTGTTCGACCCTCGGCAGTGCACATTTACTTTTCAAGTCGTATCAGCCGTACGTTCACGGCCTGTTATATGTTTGATAATTTATGATAAGCCATGTAATTGTAATTGTTGATTTTATGAAAGAGAGAAGGTTAAATAGCTTGTATGCCATGGAAAGGGATGGCGTGAGGGTACTAGAGAATGTTATTTGATGTTCATTTCCTTATTACTGTTCATTACTGCCATTACTGTTTAGCCTGTATTTATTTCATATTGTCTGACCCTAGTAAGTATCACGTCGACCTCTCGTCACTACTTCTTCGAGGTTAGGCGGTATACTCACTATCACACCTCTTTTTTACTACCCCGGGAGGGTACAAAGGAGTTTTTCCAGTTTAAGTGACAATCGAAACGGGATTATTTTATTTAAAATTCAGAGTCGCCACTTGGAATAATTTATGGTGTCCCAAGTCACCGGTTTAAAATCCCGAATCGAAGAAGTTTGACTCTGTTTTATAGTCCGCTAAACACAGAAATCCGGGTAAGGAATTCTGTTAACCCGGGAGAAGGTGTTAGGCATTCCCAAGTTCTGTGGTTTCAGCACGGTCGCTTAACTATTATTAATTGGCCTAATTATTTGACTAATTACCTGTTTTAAAGCCTATTGTGCCTTTTTAACCTTTTAGCTGCTTTTAATTATTTACGAAATATACGTTGCAAACCGCGTCACATGAAATGCACCCGCGATTTACGACATATTTTTTCATATTTAAACAAAGTTACAACCGGGTCACATGAAATGCACACCTGAACTTAGACTTACGGTTTTATACACATTGCGAATGGCGCCGCGTGAAACGCACCCGCAATTCACAACAGGTTTGTTTGAAATTATAGTCGGGTCACATGAAATGCACACCCGAATTTTAATAGTTAAGCATCACAACTACGTCACGGGAACTGTAGCTATGACAATTATTATTAAACTCACATTTAAAAAAAAATAACTAGCATATTCTAATAAGAATTTCATCCTATAGACGAACAAAAGAAGAATGGCATGAAACAATGGAATCACAACCAATATTGTATATATCAGAATACTAGCTCAATTTCGTTATTTGTATTTGTACCATAAGATCATGATATTTAATTTCAACACAAAATAGGCAAACAACGAATTATTAATACACATAATTAACTGATACGGATGAAGAATGAGGAAATTAAGAACTTCCCGTGGACTAACTTATGGGGAATGAGAAGCACAATCTTTATTTTACTCCTCTACTAACAAAATATTTACTGTATTGAAACAAACTAACTATATTTAGATGCTATAAGAATCATGTAAAATGCTAATCAAAACATGTAAAATAATTTCAACCAAACAGCGAATTACGAATTCAAGCATTTACATAGAACCTGAAATAAAATTGAACCTTTACAGTTGCAAGTATTCTCGAATGGCCGAGCAAACGATAAACATGAACAGGGAACCGTATGCCTTGTCGGAACCTCAACGGGATCGCGAATATGCCCGGAAATCTCAAGCTAGTTACGGACTAGGAACCCGGATCGAAATCGGCGCCGGGAAACGTCGTCGTTTCTGATTTGTACTCTGTTTTTTGTTTTCTTACACTTTTTTTTTTCTTGTTTTCGACTGTGTGTGCCGTTGCTGGTTGTTGAGGGATGGAGAATGAGGAAGAAGAAAGGTGGAATGGCTGGCGGCGAAGGGTGGCCGTTTGAGTGGTCAGGCGGCGGCAGCCTTAGAGGTAGGGATGTGAGAGTGAGGAAGATGAAAGGGGAACGACTGACTGGTCTTTTGTTCAGGGGATGGAGGCCATACTTTTCCGGCGAGTCTTGGCGGCAGTGAGGGGGTGGCACGCCTGTGGGGTGGTTGTTTGTATTTTTTGCTGCTGTTTGGAGAAGGGGTGGAGTTGGGAGTTAGGTTTCCAGGGTTAGGGGTGTGCGGCGGCTTAGGGTTGGAGTTGATGAGCAGCTGGTGGTTTGGGAGGTGGGGCGCGACAGATTCCGGCGAGGGGACTGCGGCGGCAGTAAAGGAGGAAGGGGATGGGGTACCTCCTCTGTGTTGGGGTTGCTCCCCCTATTGTGTGTGTCTAGTGTATTTTAAGATTGAGTATAGGTTTTAGGGTTAGATTAGTGGGTATTGGGTTAAGGGAATGGGCTTTTGAAATTGGGCCAAAGACCAAAAAATGGACTTTACAATCCAAAAACTCACTATCTTTTAAAAACGATACAAAATTTATAATTCTAAAAATATTAATTAAAACTTAATTAATTAAATATTAAAATAAACTCATTTTTTGTATTTTTTAATTTTTGTACTTAAAATGAAGTAAAAGAGTTAAAACTAGCTAAAATGACGATATTAGGCCTAAACTAAATATTAAACGTTAAAATGTATAAAATCTCTAGGAGTGTCAAAAATTACACGTCTACACTCACTGGGTACATATCTGTTTATGTACTCATGCTACGCTTTTGTACTTAATTGTACAGGTTCTGAGGCTGGTGCATCTGGTTATCAGACCGGAGCTTGATCCTGAGAGTATATATTTTGGGTCTGACTTCACGGTGAGCTGCTTCCCTTGGCGATTCTCAGCAGCACTATGGAGTTATCTTTTGTTGATTCATGTCTACCTCTTTCAGACAGTAGAACAGTTGATTTCATCTTTTGTATATTCTACTAGTTCGCCTGTAGACTTGTGACACTAATTTCTGGCACACCCGTAGTAGACTTTATATTTTTGGAACTGTATATATTGGTTTACGATCCTTGTGGCTACATTTATTTAAGTTGGCTAATTTATCTGTTTCCACTTAAACGTTTTAAGCTTAAAAATTGGTAAGTGTTGGGATGATTTGTCAAATAAGGAAATTTCACTAGTAAATAAATTGTTGGCTTGCCTGACCCCGGTGTTGGGCACCATCACGACCTGAGTTAGGATTTTGGGTCGTGACAGCTCCGTGGTCCGCAGAATTCCCACCGCGGCCGCAAGTCTCCAGCTCTTGCGGTCGCGACAAATATTCTATTGTCCGTGCCAGCCTCCACCGCTGACCACAAAAATCTTACCGCCCCCGCGGAATCCTTTCGCTGCCCGCGTAAATCCAGCGCGGTCCGCACTCCCAACTTCAGAAACCAAACCTTAGCAACACCATCAGCTTTTCCATTAGATAGACCCATCCTCTAACCATCCGGAACACACCCGGGGCCCTCAGGACCTCAACCAAGCACACCAACACGTCCCATAACACCATTACAACCTACAAATCACATAAAACAACACCAAAGCATCAAATCAAACTCGGATTCAAGCCTAAAGACTTAAAACTCCTAAATTCCACAAATAACGTCGAAACCAATCAAACTTTGTCCGAATATCCTCAAATTTTGCACACATGTCAAATATGACACCATGAATCTATTCCAACTTCTGAAATTCCATTCCGGCCCTGATATCTAATTTTCCACTACCGACCAGAAATCGCCAAATTTCTAATTTCGCCAATTCAAGCCTAATTCTACTACAGACCTCCAAATAACATTCTGAACACGCTCTTAATGCCAAAATCAGTTAAAGGAGCTAACATAACCATAAAAATTCCAATCTGAGATGGTTTGCTCATAAGTCAACATCCGGTTGACTTTTCCAACTTAAACTCCTAAATAAGAGACTAATTCCATTCCAAAACCCGAACCAACCAACCCGATAGATCATAATAGAGCTGAACATTTCACAAAGAAGTAGAAATGGGGGAAACGAGGCTATAACTCTCAAAATGACCGGCCGAGTCGTTACATCCTCCCCCACTTAAACATACATTCGTCCTCGAACGTGCCAAGAGTTGTTCTCCAACACCATCAAACCGTCGCGTAAGCTTACCAAACACATACCCGGGGGTGATCCCACGTCACCCTATAACATACAAGTCTGATAACATAGCATAACTAAAATTTCCTCATCCAACCTAGCCCAAGCCTTAGAATCTAAACTTCCACATCCGAAATTTCTATACGATAAGAATCTCGCATATACACACTGTATAAGTCCGAACAGGTTGTACCTGACCGGCCGGGTCGTTACATTGGCAGTTAAAGTATGCCAAACTACCTTCTCTCAACTTGGATTCAGATTCATTTTTTGCAGTTCTTAGGTGCCTCTTTAATCGAATATTAGTTTGTCGCTTATCCTGAGCACTTGAATATCAAACACTATTTACATGAATTATTTATCAGATCTGTGTTTACCCATAAAATCGTATAAATTAAATGTATAAGTAGTTTTAAGGGTATGTGATTTCACTTGGCACAAACTGAGAAAATGTTTAAATCGATATTAGAAAATGACTGTAAACAAAAATAGAGCAAAGCAAATATGATATGCGGCTTTGGCCCTCGAGCGAGATCGCCCTCGAACCAAATAAGTATGCTATTGAAAAGTACGAAACTGAGCAATAAAATATGAAAGCTTAAGAGAGAAAATGTAATATATTTCTTTGTTCAGTGTGAATGTTATGATTACAAAATGATTAGAACCCCATTTATATAGCAGAGGAGTTCTACTTATGGTACAACTCTTAATACAGTAGGAAATCCCATGATTGGCTAATTAACCGATCTTGCCTCGATATATGCCAAGATTTTCGCCGCGATCCTTGCCCGATTGCGGATATCTTGGTTTTATGTTATTCGACTCAGCAGGCTTCCCTCTATCTCGCTCAATCTCTATCCCGCTCAGTCTCGATCTCGACTGATCTCGATCTCGATCAATCCCTGAATCACGAGTTTGACAACCTGACTTCGTGTCATGGTTCGATATGACACGGGGTTGAACCTTGGCCTGTCACCCCGATCTCGGTTAACCATACAAAAAGGGCAAGCCCGATTTTGACTGTATACAGATAGTCCCCTCGTTTTTTGGAGAGTAATGACAAGAAACAATTTGAGTCCTTGATATTCACCTCGGTACGTCATGACATAAGCATTGTGACGTAAGCAGTAGAGGTGACCGAAATGTCTCATCAGTACAGTTTCCCAAGCATTTAATGCGCGTCAGTCGAAGGTCGGCCGCTACCGGCTTTGAACCGTCATTGTGAAATCAATAAATACCCTCCTTCTTCATTCTTTCAAACTTTACTTTCAAATCTTCTTCATTCTAATCTTTAGAATCCTTTGCCTTCTCCAAAGCTTCATATTTTCATATCTTTGAGTTTCCTTGCTCATTTTATCCCAAAAAACCTAGTGTTTCTTTTCAATTTCTACTCTTCTTTGCCCGTAAAAACTACATGGTTAAAACATCAAAAACTGTTCCGCAAAAAGAAACTGCCTCCTCGTCTCGGCCGGCTGGCGAGGAACCAGCGGCGGAGCCACGCCTCGAAGAGTTCTTCCCTGGTGGGTGCGTCATCGATTATGACTTCAAGGTTGAGAAAACCTCCACTATTCCGGGTAGATGTATCGAGATATATATGCTCGATACCCAAAACCCTCCTTGACCGGGTGAAAAAAGATTGCAACTAGGGTAACAAACATGTGGTGGTGCCGGCTCCAGAAGAAGAAATCACCACCCACGTGGAAGCGTTCCTAAGTGTTTACACTTACCCCTCCACGTTGGGTCCCCTCGATCCGATCATCATAGACTTTTGCAAAAAGTACGAGGTGACCCTGGGTCAAATTCACCCATCTATCTAGAGGATGGTGATACTACTTTGTTACTTTGTAAGCAAAATCAATGGGCTTCCCTTCACCCTCGACCACCTCATACAACTGTATAGCCATCGACTCTATCGAGGCTAATAAATCTTCAACATCGGGCCACCAGGGCACCTTTCTCGAGTGTAGACGAACACAAAGATCCTGGCTGGATGGGCCGGTTTGTTCAAGTGAGGACCACAAACTTAATCCCGACTGAGAGTATGCCATTTCCTAAGTAATCGAATATGAGACGTAAGTATAACTCCATCCTCGGTTTCTGTTTATTGTCTTCATTTTGTCATCCTTTCTTATCGACTCTCTACTTGATGCAGCCACTGCCTGGATGTAGGGTGTAGTTACCCAGCTCGAGAACTGGTCAGGAGCCTGGTATCGCAGACGACGCATGCCGAGCACGCATGACGCGATTTGTCAAAGGGTCTGTGGGAGGCTAGTAGTCATGGTAAACCTTTATTTCTGACTTAATAACTTGACCATTGTTCAAATACTTTCCTGGGCTTACTCATTTTTCTTCTTTTGTAGGTCTCGGGAAAGAGGTGACGATGAGGCCGCCGTCTGGTGATGAAGAGATACTTCCCACACCATCTACCTCGAAGCCCGTGAAGGAGAAGAAGAGGAAAAGGGCTTCGCATTCTGAGTGGCAGAAGCCCAAAAAGAAAACAATCAGAAAACCTAGGGGGATATCCATTCCTCTGACTTTGGAGTCGGTCCAAAAGCTAAGGGATGAAGAAGAAGAAGAAAAAATGATGATGACTCCAGGCTGGTGGCTCGTGTACGAGCTGACGCCGTGACTCGAGGAGCTACTGAGCCGGTGAAATCTAAAACTGCTTTACCTCGACTCAATGAGATCGAGGGGGAAACCTCGGCAGGAGTCCCTGAGCCAGAAAGAGCTGAAGACGCTTCACCCCGAGGCAAGAAGACTACCAAGGAGGCGGTTGACACTGGTATAGGGATCACGCTCGAGGCTTCCCGAGATGAGGGCGGTGCCCCAAAAAACTCACTTGGGATAATAGATATCGGGGATTCCTCGTTTCCTTCATTCTCTAAGTCGATGATATGTGAAGCTCAGGCGGTGGAGACTTGCCACGGAGAAGCAGTCCATGGAGCAGAAGACCCTTTCCGTGGCTATTTTGTTGGAGCGGAGGACGTCACCGGTCTGGGTGACTTGGAGATACCGAGGAAGAGCTCGAATGAGGCTTCCTCGAGCCTTAAACTGACCAGACAATTTCCGGGCCCCAGTGTCAATCATGTGCGTAAGCAATCAATTTTCATCTCGATCTCGGATGATGCTTGGGTTTTTTATGCTCCCGTGGAGGTGACTAATTATCTCCAATGTTTGGTCACCGAAGAATACCAAGAGAAGATGGATTAGGTGGAAACACCTTGTCTTTCCAACGAAGCCCACAAGTCTCTAAACCGGGTAAATCCAAAAAAAATTGTCGAGGTCAATTTTCATACTTGTACTTTTATCCCTTTGTATAATTCTTTTTTCTATGTTTGTAGGCTTGGGTGCTTCATCATGAGGCTTTCTTCCAATCCCGAGGGGAGCTAAGCTGATATGAGGCCGAGATTCGAGGGCTCACTAAGGAAAAAGATGCCTTCAAGATTCTCAATGAGCAAAGAGAAGGTGAAGTAAAAGGCCTCCGTGCTGAGCTAGAAGTGGCTCAGAAAGAACATGTTGAACTGGTCGAGCAGGTAAGAAGAATCTTTGAAGTTAATGAAACTGACTCGGGCGTGGTGGATAATGATTCGGTCCCGCAGGTCCAACAAAAGCTCGATATGACCGAGTAACTACGTGAGGAAGTAGACGCAGTGAAGGATGAGGTCGAGGCGTGGAAGAAGAATATGGATCCCCTTGCCTTAGAAAAGGAGACCGCCCGAGCCCAACTGGCCTCGGCTGAAGTCCAACTCAGAAGCATGAAAGAGAAAGCCTTGGTGCAAGCCAAGAAAATAGAGGAACTCCAGTCTCGGTTGGATTCGGCAATTTCTGATCGGGAGAAGCTAGTCACAGAGCTTGCACCGGCCAAATCAAAGGTCGAAGCGACCAAGGCCAATGTTGATGCAATGGTGTCTATCTATCGGACCGATGTCGAAGCTGCTCAGGTCTGAGCAAAGGAGGTTGTTGAGGCTACTCAAGTTCGAGCAAATTGGGTTGTTTAACACGCCAAATGACAGTATCGGAGGGAGACTCTTGAGGAGATCCATGCTCGTGGATTCGATCTTACGGCCGAGATCGAGAGCGCTAAGGATCTTGAAGTTGAAACCAGGGGGTTAGCTTATCCTGATGACGACAATTTTGAGATCCTGAGGGGATCTAATAGTGGAGAAGGCCATGAGGGTGAAGATGCTACTCCTAGAGATGACTAGGCCCTTTAGGATTTTATATTTTGTGTTATAGTTGAGACCTATCTCGGCTTTTTGTAGAGAATTTCCATCGGGCCATGTTACACTTGTAAATGACTTTTGAGTTGTATATATAAAAACCTTTATTCCCTTTCATGGATTCTAAGTCTATTCGTTTTTCATTTATCTATACAAAGGTCAGAGTGCCTTAGCATAAAGTTATGAAGTTGTATTCTAAGGTCCGAGGTCGATTTGCTTGAAAACGAATCAGTGTAGCCTTTAAGATTTATGATCGAGCGGGGGTCTACTCCGACTCAAAATAGGGTAACCCTTAGGTTTTCTAGTTGAGCAAGAATGATCTCTCTAACTCGAAGTAAAATCAGCCCTTAGGCCTTTGTAATTTTGTATTTGGCCGATTTGTCCTTTGTAAAAATATTATTTGTAAGTGTAAGGCTTTCTACCTTTTTCGGCTCAAAAAAGTTTTTATCATTCGTATTTACAAAACTTGGAGTGCCTTAGCACGAAATAATAAGGAAACGTTCGAGAGTTCAAACAAATTTTGCATTCATTAGAGTTTTTTAGGCTTGATATTATCGAAGCCTTTTATGACTTTGTCGGGGGTAGCCTTTAAAACCGGTTATGAAAGAATTCGAAGGCCTATTTTGTTTTACGGAATTCGGACGTCTCTGAACCGTGTTAATTCGGTTGTATCCTCTTAGTATGGGATCTGCCCTTTGAGCTTATTTTCCGATTTACTTCGAGATTGCCCGAAGTAATAGTCCCCGAGTGGGGTGGCTGTGGCCTTTAAAATTCGAGGGTTGCCTAAAAGGTCGTAAGCCCTCGATGCTCAATAATTTGATATTGTTCGAATTTACTTTTCGGACAGAAATCCCCGAGTGTGGGGGTTATTGTCCGAACTCTGGTTATGATCGGCCCTTATGCTCGTTTCCATAATAGATCGAAAGTACAAAATTGTAAAGAAAACTTTATCTACGACATGAGATATTTGCAAGGAAAAATACTTCTCTTTATTCTAGCAAAAATGATTATACATACGTAGATGTTCTGTGCCAGGTCTCGAGCAACCTATGTGGGCCCGATTCGTTTGACCATTTGTTCCTTACAAATTTCACCTATCGAGACCCCGCTATTGTGAAATAATTTCCTCGCAACAAAGTTGACATTCAAGGGAAATGCCCCCCAATAATCGAGGTTGATTACAAAGGAGGCTCGGATACTGTTGAATTATTCTTCGATGTCGATCCGTTATGGGGCTTGATTTTAAGCTAGCATGATTCACTATTTCCTCATTATAAACCTTGCCGAAAAAACCCATTTGGGAAAAAAACGGTCTAAGGGAAAAAGTATGTAACACGTGCTTTCAGACCTAAAGACTTTTCCGAACAATCCACCATCGATTCTTGTTGATCACCTGCAAGAGTTAGTCTAAAATAAAATGAAAAATGTAAGGGGGGTCTTACCTTAGCAGTAATAACGTTTTAGGTGTGATATGTTCTAATTTCTCGGTAGTTGTTCCTCGTTCGTCGTTTCGTGCTTGTAGGATCATTTTCCAGTGACTTCGAGAATCTGGTATGGTCCTTCCAGCTCGGACCCAATTTTCTTTCATTCGGATTTTGGGTGTTGAGGGTGACTTTCCTTAGCACCAAGTCCCCGATGTTAAAATGTCGAAGATTGGCTCTTAGATTGTAATACCTTTCGATCCGCTATTTTTGGGCAGCCAATCGGACGAGGGCGGCTTCGCGTATTTCATCTAATAATTCTAGGCTCGTATTCAAGGCCTCGTTATTCGATTTTTCTGTTGCATAACTAAATCTGATGCTAGGTTCTCCGACCTCGACCAGAATTAGAGATTCTTCGCCATAAACTAATGAGAATGGGGTGACCCCGGTACTAGACCTCAATATTGTGCGGTATGCCCAAAGAACCTCGAGTACTATCTCTCTCCATTTCCCTTTGGAGTCGGTCAATATCTTCTTAAGATTCTGAATGATGGTTTTGTTGGTCGATTCGGCTTGTTCGCCCCTGCTGGGATGATAAGGTGTTGATAGGATCCTTTTGATCTTGTGATCCTCGATAAATTTAGTTATCTTGTTGCCGATGAATTGTTTTCCATTATTGCATACAATCTCAGAGGGCATCCCGAATCGACATATGATGTGGTCCCAAATAACGTCTATGACTTCCTTTTCTCTGACTTTCTCGAAAGCCTGTGCTTCAACCCACTTAGAAAAATAATCAACCATAAATAAAATAAACTAAGCTTTACCTGGGGCTGATGGAAGATGGCCGACGATGTCCATTTCCCATTTCATGAACGGCCATGGGTATAAGACCGAATGGAGCTGTTCCCCGGGTTGATGAATCATTAGCGCATGCCTTTGGCATTTTTTGCATTTTCGAACGAACTCCTTTGCATCTTTCTCCATGTCGATCCAGTAATATCCGGCTCTGATCACTTTGTGGACCAATGATTTTGCGTCGGAATGATTTTCGCAAGTGCCCTCGTGGACTTCCCTTAGTACATATTCGCCATTTCCCGGTCCCAGACATATTGCTAACGGACCATCGAACATCCTCCTAAACTACATTCCGTCTTCGGACAAGGTGAATCGTGTTGCCTTTGTGCGTAGAGCCCTCGACTCCTTTGGATCTGATGGGAGCTTTCCGTTCTTTAAATAATCTACATATTTGTTTCTTCAATCCCAGGTCAAACTCGTGGAGTTTATCATGGCGTGACCTTCTTCGATCACCGATCTCATGAGTTGTACGACTGCCCCTGAATTGAGTTCGTCGTCTTCAACCGATGACCCTAAGTTTGTGAGAGCATCGGCCTCATTGTTCTGATTTCGAGGTACATGTTGCAAGGACCATTCCTTGAATCGATGTAGAGTCATTTGTAGCTTATCTAAGTACCTTTGCATTCGGTCTTCTCGGACTTTAAAGGTCCTGTTAACCTGGTTCACGACGAGGAGGGAGTCACATTTGGCTTCGATCACCTCCGTCCCTAAGCTTTTGGCGAGTTCGAGCCCTGCAATCATGGCCTCATATTCGGCCTCATTGTTAGTCAAATTCATAGTTATGATAGATTGCCTAACTACGTTACCTGTGGGTGGTTTTAGCATGATACCGAGTCTGGACCCTTTTACGTTCGAAGCACCTTTTGTAAAGAGGGTCCATATTCCCAAAGATGTACTCGATTTTACTAAAAAATCTCTTTCAAATTTAGGTGAGAGGGTCGGCGTGCAGGTAGTTTTAGACAAGTTTCTTTTGAAGTAGATACCTGAATACCAAGTATAGCTCGTAACAATCTATCTTCCGGGGCATACGACGATTCTTTCACGACCTGGGATGCTTCATGAAGTGCTTCTTTCGGAGTTAAACTTCCGTTTGTCCATATTTCGAGAAAAAGTATCTCTTGTTTTTCGTCGACCACAAAGTCTACCAAGATTTGAGACGATATGGCCATTTGAGGTCGCTATTCAATATCGTCGTCGCTGATTTCTACGGCCCATTTGGACAACCGGCCCAAAAGTTCGGGTTTATGCAAAATATTTTGAAGTGGATAAGTCATTACAACACATATCGGATGGCATTGAAAATACGGTTTTAGTTTCCTAAAGGCGTTTATTAAAGCGAGAGCCAATTTCTCTAGGTGTGGATATCTGGTTTTGGGCTCGCCTAAGGTCAAACTAACATAGATAGGGAATTGTGTACCTTGTTCCTCTCGGACCAAGACTCCAATTACTGCTATCTCTGAGACTGCCAAATACAAGTAAAGCTCCTCGTGTGCTTTCGATGTGTGAAGCAGCGGCGGGCTCGATAAGTACCGCTTTAGTTCCTCCAAGGCCTGTTGGCATTCCGTATTCCACGCAAAATTATTTCTTCTTTATTAACGAGAAGAACCGATGGCTCTTGTCTGATGATCTCGAAATGAATCACCCTAGGGCAGCTATGCGCCTCGTTAGCCTTTGCACGACCTTTACATTATCTACTACTATGATGTCCTCGATAGTTTTGATTTTATCAGGGTTAATCTCGATCCCTCGATTGGATACCATGAAGCCGAGAAACTTACCTGAGCCGACCCCGAATGTACATTTCTCCGAGTTGAGCTTCAAGTTGTACCTTTTTAATATGCCGAAAGTTTCTTGCAAATTCTTCAAATGGTCCTCTGCTTGCAGGGATTTAACTAACATGTCATCAATATAAACCTCCATTGATTTTCCTATTTTTCCTTCGAACATCTGGTTTACTAGGCGTTGATAAGTTGCACCAGCATTTTTTAGTCCAAATGGCATTACATTATAACAGTAGGTGTCGTACTTAGTGATAAACGAAGTCTTTTCCTTATCCTCCGGGTTCATTTGTATTTGGTTGTACCTGGAGTAGGCATCGAGAAAACTGAGAATCTCGTGGCCGGTCGTGGCATCGATCATACGATACATGTTAGGCAAAGGAAAAGAATCCTTGGGACTACCACTACATTCGCTAACAATTCAGGATACTTTACTCTCCGAATGGATCCTATTTTGAGAAGTTTTCTAACCTCGTCCTTGACGAAGGCATGCTTGACCTCAGGACTGGGGCCTTTTGTTTTGCTTCACTAGAAGAAATTTTGGATCCAGACTCAGTTGTGAGTGGTGATATCCTGTGGGATTCCTATCATATCGAGATGGGACCAAGCAAAGCAATCCATGTTAGCTTTAAGGAATTGAAAAAGTTTTTCCTGAGCCCGGGGGCTAGCCTCGTGCCCAGGTACACCTTTCATTCAGGTTGATGTTCGGTCAATGTAATTTATTCCAGCTCTTCGACCATTGACTTTGTGGCATCGGAATCATCAAGAACTATAAAAAAAATGAGGGACCCCGTAGTCGTCATCCTCTTCAACCCCTTGTTTCTCTAACTGGGTCGAGGCTGATGTCTGTGGTTACTATTTGACCTCTTTTCTCCCTTCGAATCTGATCCCTTTGTTGATGAGAGTGACGATATCGGTAGTCAACAGCAAACATTTCCTCGGCGGAAGGATACTCCCCGTAAACCAATTTGACTACCTCTGGTGTCGGGAACTTCAGAACCTGGTGAAGAGTCGAGGGTACTGCCTCATGTTATGGATCCATGGCCTTCCAAACAGGACATTGTACCTCATGTCACCCTCAATCACGTGGAACTTCATTTCTTGGATGGTCCCGGCCACATTCACTGCAAAGTTATTTCGCCTTTTGTGGTCTTAGACGCCATGTTGAAGTCGTTAAGTACTCGAGTTGTGGGCACAACTTGATCCTGTAGGCCGAGTTTTTCTACGACCCTCGATCGAATAATGTTGGCTGAGCTACCTAGATCAATCAAAACACGTTTAACTTGAGTTTTATTCATAAGAACAGATATTACCAGTGCGCCGTTATGGGGTGGTCAGATCCCCTCTGCATCCTCGTCATTGAAAGACAAGGTCCCTTCCGGTACATAATCCCGAGTTCGTTTTTTCCTCGTGATCGAAACCTTAGTGTGCTTAAATATGGGTCCATGTGGACTATCGGCCCCTCAAACAATCATGTGGATTACGTGTTGTGGCTCCTCTTGCTCATTCTACCTGTTTGAATCTCTGTTTCTGAAGTGGTTCTTAGCTCAATCGCTTAGGAACTCTCGAAGATACCCTTCGTTGAACAACCGAGCTACCTCATCCCTCAGTTGTCTTCAATTTTCTAGTCTATGGTCACGGGTGCCATGATGCTTTCACATTTGATTAGGATTTCTCTGGGCCGAATCAGTCTGTAGAGGTCGAGTCTACTTGGTGTTTTGATGCGCCCAATGGCTGATACGATAGGTGACGCATCAACGTTGAAGTTGTATTCCGACAGTCGCGGTGCTTCTTTGGGCTCGACATTCCTGTTGAACTCACTCTTACTCATGAGCCCTCGAGAGCTCTGACCTTAATCATTTTTTCTATCACCTCGAACAGGAATGCATCCAGGCCCGTTGTTTCTCCGATCTTCACCGTATGGTTGGTATCGGTCCCTCTTTGACCGTGGTTCCCGGCCAATATCCCTTTTTAACTCTGTCGACGGGCTTGACAGGATAAACGGACCCGGAAGGAGTTCCCAACTAGTCATCTTCGACCCTAATCTTTTACTAATACCGATTATGCGCATCGGCCCAGGTGACAGCTGGATATTCGATCAAGTTCTGCTTTTCTGTTGTGAGGCCACCGAGCTTCGTATGTTTAACCCATGAGTGAAGGTTTGAACGGCCCAACCATCGGCAACCAGTGGTAGATTCATGAGTTCCATCAAGAACCGAGACACGAACTCTCTGAGCATCTCGTTGTCTTTATGCTTCACTTTGAAGAGGTCAGACTCCCCCGTCTCGACCTTTATGGCTCCGGCGTGTGCTTTAGCGAAGGAATCCGCGAGCATGGAAAAAGAATCAATGGAGTTGGGTGGTAAATTATGGCACCATATCATCTCTCCCTTTGATATAGTCTCCCCGAATTTCTTCAGCAATACGGACTCGATCTCATTGTCCTCTAGATCGTTCCCCTTAATTGTTCATTTGTAAGAAGTGACATGCTCATTGGGGTCGATAGTTTCATTATACTTGGGAATTTCTGGCATGCGAAATTTCTTTGGAATGGGTTTAGGAGTCGCGCTCGAGGCGAAGTGATTTTGCACGAACTTCTTTGAATCAAAACCCTTCAAAATCGGTGGTGCCCCCGGAATTTAATCAACTCTAGAGTTATATGTTTCTACTTTCTTGTGCAATCCTATTCTCCCCCGATTCAATTCGCTTGGTCAGCTCCTCGAGCATCTTTATTATAGCGGGGTCGATCTCTGATTCATTTGCGTTTGATCTTCCCAAAACCGGTTCGGCCCTATGAACAACTTCCTGTGATGGCTCAGGCTCGACCCTGCTCGGTGCGTGGTTCTGATTTTGGAGTTGTGCTATTGCAGATCACTAAGCCTACAACATTTCGAATATTATTCAAAGGCTTATTCTGCCTTCTTCGTTGCCTTGTGCGTTCTGACCGGCTGATCGAATGTCTTCTGCAGATGCTATTTTCAGGATCGACTGTCAGATTTGTATTAATGACAATATGGGAACTAACATCGATGGGGTCTGCAACTGGAACTCCATTGAGTTCGACTGGAGGCACTTCGTTCCCTAGGGTGGCTATGTTATCATTTTCTCCATGAAAACCAAGGCCATTGTTGATGTTTGTGGGTACTGCTTGGGAGTTCGACATGCTGATCCTGGAATAAAAAATGCCTACAAGAACAAGTGTAAAGTAGTGTGTGTTACGAAAATTAGCACCAGGCAATCACTATTATCCTTAGCCCCATGTGGGGCCCAAACTGTTTACCCTAAAAATCGGATAATAATTAAATTTATAAGTGATTTTAAGGATATGTGATTTCACTTGGCACAAACTGAGAAAATATTTAAATCGATATAAGAAATTGACTGTAAATAAAAATAGAGTAAACCAAATATGATATGTGGCTTTGACCCTCGAGCAAGGTCGCTCTCAAACCAAATGAGTATGCTATTGAAAAGTATGAAACTTAGCAAAAGAATTCAAAGCTTGAGAGAGAAAATGTAATATATTACTTTGTTCCGTGTGAATGTTATGATTACAAAATGATTAGAATCCCATTTATATAGAAGAGGAGTTCTACTTATGGTACAACTCTTAATACAATAGGAAATCTCATGATTGGCTAATTAACCGGTCTTGACTTGATACATGCCGAGATTTCCGCCGCGATCCTTGCCCGATTGTGGATATCTTGGTTTTCCGTTACTCGACTCAGCAAGCTTCCCTCGATCTCGCTTGATCTATATCTCTCTCGGTCTCGGTTTCGACTGATATCGATCATTATCAATCCCTGAATCACGAGTTTGACAACCTGACTTTGTGTCATGGTCCGATATGACATAGGGTCGAACATTGGCCTGTCACCCCGATCTCGATTAACCATACAAAAAGAACAAGCCCGACTTGACCGTATACAATTTGTTAGTGGGTGTGTATTCGATATGGGTAAGTGTAAGTATTTGGTACGAGTAGTAGTAGTTTTATTGCTAATTCTTGTTATAGATTGCATAATCGACAGAAAATATTCATACTTATATTACACCTATCCGACGTAGTAAATTTAGACAAATGAAAAGTCCTTGTTACATAAATATTTGTAAAAACAACGTAATGATTAATGCGGTGGACTCTATTCGTGGTTCTATTTCAAAGTCACCCCTATTTCGTAGTCGACCATGGAAAAGTTACCAACATTTAACATATTTTGGTAGGTGAAATGTCGGAGTTAAATGTTTCATTCACACTTGGCAGCGACGTTAGGAGTAATTTTAAGAAGATGAATGTCCAGCTTAATTTGTTGAAATTCACTATGGTTAAAAGTCTGAAGTCGGACAAATTCTTTAGTTCTCTATTTCATTTTTATTGTATACTTGACTTATCCGATAACCTCCTATAATCGCTAATATGATACCAATTTGTTTGTTGTTTTATTGGATGGGTAACAGCTTATTATATTTATAAATCGATAATCGATAAATCGAACTGTTAAATATAAATATCCGCCTGATAAGCACCCTGAGAGAAAAGGCATTCGTCTTCATCTAGACTTCTCACACGTGTATGCGTCTCTTTTATCCTCAAAAGTGTAGAACGCGTGTTTTAATCTCTTCAGACAAAACACACACTCTAAACCTAGCTTGTCTTCTTCTTCGGAGTGTTTTCTAGAAGCACCAGAAATTTATTAGAACCACTATATCTAACACCGACAAAAAGGGAAGCTGTTTTCATTAAAAAGAACATTGGCGGGAGAATTTCGGGAGGGAACAAATCACAGTTCACCTGAAGGATGCAGAGAATCCACGTGTCAGTGAGAGCCAGGCCACTCTCGCCGGAAGATGCAAAGTCTAGCCCCTGGCGAATTTCCGGTAACTTTATCTTCATTCCCAACAAGCCGGCCAATTTCAATTTGGTACTCTCAATTTCTCTTCTAGGTTTTTTCCCTTTTCTTTTTATGAACTATTTTCTCTCAATGTGCAACTTTTTCTTTGGGTATGCAGATAGAATTTCGGGGAGGAATGCAGAACACTTGAAATCTACAAAGCTCAAACTGAAAATATTGCTTCTGCCGCAATTCAAGGATTTAATGGGCTTGGAGTTGATTATTTATGTGTTGGACTACATCGGCTCAAAATTATTTATTTGTTTATATGGCTCAGAATAATGTTTTTTGGTTAAAGGGGTGCGATTCATTAAATACTATCCGTTAGGGAATAGAACAGTAGCATTGTTACTAGGGGTATACTAATTCCCCCTCACTGTGGCCATAGTTTTCAATATTACAATTCAAAACTTGTCTTGAGAAAGCAGCTCCTGCGATGTCTGTCCAAAAAACATGTGTAGTAAACACCGGAGGAACTGCTGTTACAAAAAATATTCTCAAAAAAATCCTTCTTGGCACCCTCCTTGGCTAGTAAAATCAGCAACTTTGTTCGTCTCCCTGTAGTTGTGTTTCACCACCACGTCTCCTAATTATTGGACGATTGACCTGCATTCAAATATAATTGAGTCAAAGATAAGATTTTGTTGTTAAGCATTCTAATTACCTCTGTGGGGTCTGTTTTGATATCCAAGGGCGTTAGCTGTCTTTCTTCAGCGATTTGCAGGTCTTTCAGAATTGCTAGCAGCTCAGCCTGTGTGTTGGTAGTGTTATGAATATTTCCCATGTAGCCCAGAACCCAGTTTCCACTTGCATTTCTGAAGACACATCCCACTCCTCCCTTTCCCGGATTCCCAACTGCAGCCCGTCTGTGTTGAGCTTGTATGTGTTGGTTGGAGAGGGGTCCAGTTGACCCATATAGTTTAATCTTTTGTGGGTGCTCTATTCACCGATATGGTTATATACTCTGTTGCTTTTGCTAGAGCAGCTTTTGTATTAACCATATCCATTTTATTGTTGAAGAGATTACTGTTTTTTGAAAGCCAAATTTTCCATAAGTAGAAAGGGAGTAGTTTTTCCCAATTGATGATGTTGTTGAAGGGTTCTTTTCTAGGAAAGCCCATGTGGTTGGCCAGTCCCTACTTATTTACCTTGAAAATGGTAATTACAATTAAATTTGATTTTGTGGTTCTAAAAAAATGTGATTTATTTTTAATACTAGTTGTTAGGCAATAGATGCTAAGTGTGAGTTAGGAAAATGGGATAAGAGTAAAAGATGATGGGGTTAAGCAAACCGAACAGTTATGAGATTGGGTCTCGAGCTGGCCGAGACGGGGTCTCGATGCCGAGCTACAGTGCTTGACAGTGAGAAATCGATGGAGAATAACAGTATGAGGGGCCTCGGGGTAGCCTTTTATGATCAATAATAAGCAATAAATGAAGAACAATTAATAAAACGCAATAAATGAAGGCAATAAACCAATGGAACAATTGTAGAGTATGTTTAAGTTAGGGAGCAGAGAATGTTCTTGTTCTTGTATTGAATATCATGTGTGCAACAAATGACAAGGGTACCCTTTATATAAGAGGGGGAATCACAGCATAGTACATGTGATATTATTACAAAGAAATGCAGCTGGTAAAGCTATTTAATGTCACGGTACGGACTTGTACTATTCTTGCAGACTTGGCCAGCTCTAATTACGTGCCTTTAGGGAATTTTCCGCTTTTCCATTATGGTCATCAATTTACACCGCCCCGAGGTCGAGCGTGGAGAATCCTCGGTATGCTTCCTCGATGTCAAACCTTGAACTGTGCTTCGAGCCCTCTGAAGACGGGCTATGGAATGCCATAACAAACATAAAATCAGACTCTCTGATTTTAGCCGTATACACTACTAGTGAAGGAGGAGACATGGCTTGGAGGTAGGTTGGTACTTTCTGAGACAAGTTTTGTCCAAAATAGTTTTGTGTTAGGAAATCGAAGAAGATATGGGCAGATGTTTCAATTGTCTGGTTACAAAAGCAGCATTTGGGATCCACATATATCCCAATATGGTGGAGGAAGGCTCTAGTGGATAGCCTATCATGGAAGAGGAGCCAAAAGAAGGACTTAATCTTTTTTGGAACTTTTAATTTCCAGATCCACAAGTAGTTGTTACTTGTGTCTGCACAGCTTTGTTAGGAAAGATTATCTAGTAGATAGTATGCTGACTTTAAGGTAAAGATGCCATTGGTGGTAATTCCCCAGATCATTCTATCCTCCTTTATAGGATTGGGTGGGATGAAAGTGTTTAGGATGGTGTTTTGGATACGTGGGGGGATGTTCGGGGAGATAGAAGAAAAATCTTAATTCCCATTGTTGTGGACTGAAGCCACTGTAACAGGTCCTCCTGAGTAAGAGGGACTTCAATTATGGATCTGATTGAGGGGAGATTTGGGATCCAAGGATCATTAATGATGTTGACTTTGTTCCATGAGTGGACAACCCATCTTTTGGCTTGTATGCATGTTTTCCACCCTTTAAGGATGCATTGTCAGGGGCTTGATTTTGATTTTTTTTTTTTGGAGGGTGCCTCCAGTAGCAGTGCTTGGCTATATGAGTTTTAGCTCAGAGGGAGGAAGGGTTTTGGTAGAGCCTCCATGCCAATATGACTTTGTTCTTTAGGTCAGCTTTTTGGATTCCAAGGCCACCCTGTGCCTTTGACTTTGTGATTGTATCCCAGGAAACCAGGTGCATCTTTCTTTTGATAGTGGTAGTACCCCATATGAAATTCCTTTGGATTTTTTCAATCTCTTTGGATGTTTTGGAGGGGAGTTTGATGTATTGCATGACATGGTTAGGGATGGTGTTTAGAGAGGCTTTTGCTAGGGTAGTTCTTCCAGTCATATTAAGCATGTTTGTTTTCCACCCAACCAATTTGGTGTGCAGGTTATCTAAGATGAACTGGAAGTCATTGTGGATAGGCCTTTTGTGGAAAATTGGGAATCCAAGGTATTTGCCAAAGCTGGCTGATGCCTGGATAGCAAGGGTGTTTGAGATGGTTTCCATTTGGTGAGGTTGGAAGTTGGCACTGAAGAAGACCTTGGATTTGCTAAGGTTGATCTTCTGCCCTGAAGCATGATTGAAGGAATTGAGAGTACTGAGGATTGTGTTGCAGTTACTCTTGTTAGCTGTAGCAAACAGGGTTAGATCATCAGTAAGAAAAGATGAGATATCTTAGGGTCAATCCTGCTAATGCTAATAGGGGACCATTCCTTTTGTTGGACATTCCTCTCAATGGCCATGGAGATCCTTTCCATACAAAGAATGAAGAGGTGGGGTGACAAAGGGTCCCCCTGCCTGATGCCTCTGGTGGTCTTAAAGGAGTTTGTTTGTTCCCCATTTACCAGGACAGAGATGGAGGATGAGCTAACACATGACATAATGATATTGATGATGGCAGTGGGAAAGTTGAAGGCATGGAGGGTCTCTTTAATGAAGGACCATTCTAATCTGTCAAAGGCCTTTTCCAGGTCTATCTTAAGGATCATGTGAGGTGTTTTGCCTCTCATCTTCCCAAAATGGGTGATGTATTCCTGGACTATGATAGAATTATAGAAGCTCTCTTGTTGGAAAGGAAGCTAGCCTGACTAGGGCCAATGATATGGGACATGTAAGGTTTAATTATGTTTACTAGGATTTTGGTCACAGTTTTGTAAACAGTGTTGCATAAACCTATGGGCTTGTAGTGTTTAATCATATATGCCCGGGGACATTTTGGAATAAGGCACATGAGTGTCTCATTCATCAGTGGATGCATTGTTGTTGTTGAGAAGCAATTCTTGCAAAATTGGATCACATCCTTCCCCACTATGTCCTAGTATTTCTTGTAGAAGAAAGGGTGCAAGCCATCAGGGCCTGGAGCTTTAAAGGGATTAAAGGAAAAGATGTCACTTTTGATTTCACTATCTCTGAGGGGCATTGTAATGGTGGATTTTTGAATGCCAGATAGGGAGGGCCTATGGGGACTATGTGTGGTAGTGTGCATTTGAGATTGAGAGTGGGATGTGGAGTAGAGCTCTTGGAAAAACTTAGCTATTGAAGATTTGATTTCCTGGGGCTCATACTGCATGTTCCCTGAATCATCCTTGAGGGAGAGGATTTTATTTCTCCTTCTTCTTAAAGGTGGATGTATGGAAGAATTTGGTGTTGGCATCACCATCAGAGAGCCAGTTTATTCTAGCTTTCAGCTTCTAGAAATCTTCCTCATTTTTAACGACAAAGTCCAATAAGGGTGTTTTCAAGGGTTTGGAGAAAGTTGCTAGATTGATAGCTAGGGGATTTCTGAATCCCAACTATCCTGGAAAGTAGTCTCTTTTTTTTGTGAAAAATATTGCCAAAGGTGAGTTTGTTCCAATTGATAGCATTCTCCTTGAACTTAATGGTGGAAGGGATAAGGGTGGATTGGAGTGTGAAGGAATCTCTGATGAGGGTTTTGAACATAGGGTGGATGCACCACATGGATTCGAACCTAATGGGCTTGGTGGAGACCATTTGAGTGTTATTATTGAGTTTGACCAGCAAGGGGCAGTGGTCAGAGTGGGTCCTAGCAAGGTGAGTAATATATACCTCTGGGTATTCATTTACCCAGTGGTTATTAGCAAAGCACCTATCAATTCTTTCTAGGATGAGGCAGAACCTATTTTTGTAGCGCTTGTTAGACCAAGTGTACTTGCTTCCTTTGAATCCTAGGTCTACAAGTTGGCAATTGTTAATACAATTCCAAAATAGGTTGCTCCTATTGGTGTTTATGGGGTTGCCCCCAAATTTGTCCCTAGCTTTCAAGACTTCATTGAAGTCCCCACCCACAAACCAACTACCCTTAAAGTTCTTGGAAATATCAATTAAGTTATCCTAGAGTGTCTTTCTAACCTCAATATAATTACTAGCATAAATTGCAGAAAGTAACCAAGGAGGGTTTGAGGGGAGTACCTTGACCATTGCATCAATACCTTGTGGTGTTACTGCTACTTCATCTACCTGAAGGGAGGATTCCTTCCACATGATGACTATACCTCCTGAGTGGCCTACTGTTAGGAACTGGATGTGCACGTCATATTGCAGTTTCTCTGTGAACTTTTTATGATCTGCCATCTTGGTTTCCAACAACACTAACATAGCAGGTTTGTGCATTTTCACCATCTCTGAGTAATGCCTCCTGAACTCAGCACCGTTTTCCCCCCTAAAATTCCATATGATGAAAATCATTATAGGATGGGGGATTGGACGGAGGTTGCTCGTCGATGCTTTGTCCCTTCCCTAGGTTGGCATCACATCTCTTCCCTTGGGTTGAGATGGCTGGGATCTCATCACTGGAGTTAGTGTCAGAAGAGGCTTCAGTACACCTTGGCTTTGATGGGAGGACAGGCTCAGTCCACATCTTGCTAGACTCTTTGGGCATAGAAGGATCAGGGTCTCGTTGTGGTCCACACTGAACTCCACCGCTCGTACTGCCTCTAGCCATAGAGAGTCTATTCTCGATGGGTTGTACGATGGCGTTGTTTCCTTTACCGTAGGAGCTTCGTGGTTCTTCAAGATTTCCAAGGCTTTTGATATCTCTTTCGAGATACTCTCCAATAGGGGTGAGCATTGCTTCTCTTGCGTTGAAGACGAAGGGTCCTGGTGAGGCCAGTGTTGAAGAACTTTGAACTGAGGAGTCGCAAAGGGGCCTGTTACTGCCGGATCCGGGAAGAAGGGAATGGAATTAAAGATTTTCTGCATCATGTTATGGACTGAGGGTGGTTCGGTGGTTTGCTGCAGGGGGTTGAGGTTTCTCTAAAGCATCATCGGCTGCCATAGTTGAGCTTCAAACATCGCCAAACCCTTGGTTAGTGCCTCTGCAGTGACTCTGGCCAAATGGGACGGATTATGGATGATGAAGGATATCGGTTGGTTTCCCAACTGAAAATTGTAGCACAGTGCCTGGCCATGGAGGGCTATCTCCAGCCAGGACGTCGGCGTGTGGTTTGGTGGTGGGGGAACGGAGGTCAGAATGATTGGGGGGGGGGGGGGTTGGGAGGGGATTCCATTTTTGGTTTTTTTTTGTCTAACCTTTTTTGGGTTGTTAATAAATGTGGGGTTATTGGGGTAATCAACGGGTTTTGCTGATGATGGAGGTGGATCAACACCTATGGTGGATGCTTCGAAACCTGCGTCTAATACACATGTTATTGGATTACGGGAAAATCTAGTTGAGTTGATTGTTGGTGTCAAATCAGTTTCAATTTTGGATTTCTAATATTTTGCTCTGGAGTTTTCATGGAGTGATTTTGCACAGAGTGCGTTTGTAGGGGTGATGTAGAACAGTAGGGATCATCATTGCGGTCTACTAGGGAGTTAATGGGTTTAGAGGTGGAGTGGGTATCCGTCTAATGCATTGTCAGACTCTCTTATGGGCCATTTGGGCTAGTTCACTTTGGGTTTCTGAGTGGGCCTGTTTGGTTGGTTTTTCTTTGGGGGGGGGAGGGGGGGTTATTTGGTTTTGGCCTTGGGGTGTAGGCCCCTTCTCCGCACTGGGTATTTGTTCACTGCCTTCTAGGCCCGCTTTTCTCTTTGTGCTTGTGTTGGGCCTGTCTCTTGTGGATTGTTCGCGAGTGGGTTGATTTTCCATCGGTGGAGTAGTGTTTCTTTGTGCACTGGGCTGGGCTTGCGTCCTGCATTGGGTTATTTTTAGAAGCATATCGAAAAGTTTGAGTGTCGAGAAACTTACCGGAAATGGCGCCGAACATTTGAACCTTGATGCCTTCCAGTTAAGCAGATGTTTTACTTTTTTTATTCACATTTGATGTTGGGCGTTGTTGGGTGGGGGGGTCCTTACTTGCGCCTCCTTGGAAAGGGAACAGTTTTCCATTCCTCTCCATCGTCACTAGTTGCTTTTGAATTGGAGCAGCTAGGGTTGTCTTGTGATGGTGATGGTTAAGATTGTTTTTGCTTGTGAGAACACCCTTTTAGGATGTGACCTGACCTTCCACATCCTGTACAAAGGACGTTCTCCCCTTCGTAGACAACCATCTTTTTATGGTCTCCTATAGAACGGATGTTGCAACTGGTGATTCCAGTGGAACTTGGATGCAGATTCTGGCATACCTTCCTCTTAGGGTCGCTGAGGTGCATGTATCGATTTTAAGGAGTTTCCCAAGCTTTCTGCCAACTTTTTCTAAGATCTCTTTGTCGTAGAATTCGGTTGGCAACTGGGGGAGACGAACCCATATCGCAGTGAAGGATAGAGTGGCTTCTTGTGGGACAAATTTTGGTTCCCACCGTCTGACAGAGAGGAAGCTCCCAGAACCATGGCCCCTATTGAATAACCTTAACCAAGTTTTCTTCTTACCAAATTTGACTATAAAGAAATCCTATCCTAGATCAATCAAAGATTAATTGCTCGGATGGGTTCCATAGTTCAATTAGCTTGGATCGGAGGAGGTAATGTGGCATACACCGGCCAAAGAGCTTGATGATGACCGAGTAGCGACATGGCTCGTATAATCTATTTTTGTCTTCCTGGGAGAGCAGAATTAGGCCTATTTTTTCCTTGCCTTTTTGTTGAGTTTCTGGTTTCCCAGCTCAGTTACAAAGTAATCTGTTTGTTAGGTATCCTGCTTATCAAGAAGCATTTTTTTGTAGGAGTGTATTTGGGGAGTATCTTCCTCCATTTTGTTGGAATCCGGTGGTATGTTAGGTATTTTGGGTGGGTTGTCAATTGGATTTGGTTCTAGTGAGAGGTGGGAGTTTCTCTTTCTAACTCCTGAGATTTTTTTTCCTCCCATATGCCCTGGTGAACTTTTAGTTTATAGGCTCAGAATAATTTATTTGAGTGGACTCATTTGGCTGATTGCTTCTTGGTCCTTCTAGAAGAGAATAGAAGAGGAGGGAATATGTGTTGAACCCTTTTCCCTTTTAATCCCTGTTTATCAATCTACACTACCTGCTCTATTAACAGACTCTGAAGACCAAATCAGAATCAATTTTATCTAGAAGTTATGTTTTTCGGATCCTCCAAAAAATTAGTGTAACTTTTAGAGGGTCTGACACGAGTGCGACAGAATTTTTAGAAGTATCCGAGCAATATAATCCATAAGTGACAAATTAACAAAGCAATTGCAACAACAGCCGAAGTAGATGATTTACATTTGAGCCTATTCCATTATTCATAGAGCACTACGTTAAAATTTTCAAAGGACCGGGATGGGATTAAAGTTACAAGAACAATTTTGACGTATCAAAACAATCATATGCCACATATACGACACACGCTTGGAAAATAATCATTTTACACAACCTGTAAGAAGCCCTATGACATTTCTCCCCGCCAGCTCCAATAAAAATCATTCTACACAAACCATCACCATGACATTTCTCCCCCACCAGCTCCGGAGTTGACGCCAATCTGATCAGTCTTCCATACTCGCCACTTGTTATGGATATATCAATGGATCTTCCCTTCCTTTCCTCAATCCAGATGATGAGTTTGAATGAAAAGCTATGCCAACTTAGACCAGGATATTCTGTGAACAAAGTATATCCTATGGTATTGTGTCACCAAAATCATAGGAATGGAATCAGAGACTACAAGTACGCAAGTCTAAAAGAAATAACTATGCAACAACATAACACGTAGAAGAAAAAAACTGATCACGGTTACTTTGAAAGGAAAAGTGCATTTGACAACAAGTTGATTATTCCGGTATCCCTAAATAGCAAATCAACGATCCCAACCAGAAGGCCTCCGTCTTTCTCTAGACTTCTCTTTTGAACTGCAATGGTGAAAAAATAAAAGGAAAATGAGTTTGACAACTTCAACTAATTTAATGTTCATCTACTTTCATTTACATTAATTGATAAACCTGATAATAAAAAGGGAAGGTAGAGTCACCTCTCTGAACTCTTCTGGTTTGCTCCATCTCTAGCCGGCTGACTAGAAGAATATGCACCAGGTGTAGCAGCAGCAAATGTGGAACTAATACGGGAAGCATTACTTTCTCCACCTATTGTCCCACCAGAGACGAAGCCTTGCAACACCATTCCCTTGTTCGGATATGCACCAGCTGTGTTATTCATCCCTTGATTTTGAGAATTTGATGATGCAGCAACAAAGTTACTTTTAAATTGTGCCATCATGCCTGTCCTTAGGGAATTAACTGCTGCAGAACGGGTTGGAGCAGCGTTCTGGGGAGGGTTATTTGATTCAGCAGTGTATCCAATGCCTAGACCAAAATCCACACCTCGTACACCTCTATTGCTTCCTCCTCCCCTTCCTTTGGCCCTTTTTCCACCTGAAAAAAACAGCAACTTCTCATTAGTAGTCTGGCTAGGCAATCAAGAATTTAGAGGAAATCCCACTTCTCTTTTGTTAAAGAAGGAAAAGGAGGGG
>ML242405.1:0-54560 GCA_005239495.1 Nicotiana undulata | reverse complement strand
GGGGGGGGGTTTCGATCAGCAGAACACAATCCCCAACAGTTGCTACATAGAATATAGTCAGTGCCCATAAATGCATAATTATTTGGGGTAAATCTTCAGTAAGACCAACAACAGGAATAGATCCATACCTCCTTTCCTTGCATCCCTTTTGGACCGGAACCTCCCATCCTAAGAGTTTACACACAATAAATCCAATCATGCAAACAGAATAAGATCTGAGTATTTTAAGCAACAACCCAAAAAGCACAAAACGGGGAGCAGCAAATGACAATATATGTCTGATAATGCACTGAATGTTTAGCTAGCATATAAACAACGAAGTAGGAGTGCAATCAGACAGAATTGAGGTGCCTAAGTGTAAGCAATGCAGATGTATAGATTCGATGTTCCGAGAGAATGGTATGATAGATGAGGATGTACAATAAGTCAAAATAGGATGGTTGAATTAGTGAAGTTCTACCCATTTGATATGTGATAGAAAGATACCCACTGAATAAGAAGAAAGTTTTATACAACAGTTGCAAGGTTAGGACCTTTATATGGGAGTGAATATTACGCATCGAAAAACATGTGTTGCAAGAATGTAGATGCTAGGACGAATAAGATGTCATATAAGACTTGACAAGATTACCTCATTGCCTATAAGAAAATTACCACATTAGTCAAAAGGTACAAGCAACACACAAAGAGGATAAACGAGAGGCCGTTGGAGATAGTTTGATAATGACCTATGCCAACCTCTATTACAACATTGCATCCTTGGTCTCATATTTCGTATCAGGCACCATAAAAAGCTTCTCTATTCTTTGTATCATAGTTTTTCTTAGTAAAGGGAATCTCCGAAAGGGATGCCATTATAGATTTTGACTTCAAAAGAAAAATGCTTCCTGTTTTCTTGGTTTGTCCGTCCCTTTTAGAGGGGAGAGGGATCAGGAGGCAGCTACTTTAAGAAAACTTGCACATAGGGAGCCTTTTGCATGTTTGCTTATATTGGGACTTACGACAAAATCGAACACACACTTTGACAGTGGCAGTGAATGTCGTGTGCGTAACCCACTAAGTCAAATTTAAGAGGCGGAACAAAAAAAAATAGGATGCTAAGCCCATTCATTTAAAGGAAAAATAAAAAGAAAAACATATAAGTACCTTCATAGCAAGGTCCATTAGTTCGATGGACACAGTTTGACCGGCAGCAACCAAACTGTTCGCCAGTTCACCAGCAAAACGCGCTTCCTTCTGTGTAATAAGAGTGTAGGCTGTCCCATCTTTGTCACCGGCACGACCTGTTCTCCCAATTCTGTGAACATGCATGTCCATGTCTTTAGCTATGTCATAGTTCACCACTGACTTAATTGATTTGATGTCAAGACCACGGGCAGCAACATCAGTTGCGATAAGAACATGATATATGCCAGATTTAAACTTTTGCAGCGTCTCCATACGAGAAACTTGATCCTTGTCACCGTGGAGAGCTGCAACTCTGAATCCCTTCTGAGCCAGTTGAGATTCAATCTCATCCACTGTTGCCTTTTTCGAAGCAAAGACGAGAACGTCACCATTGTCGATCAGTACAGGGAGCTTTTCCAAAAGCCAAGGCAATTTTTCAGCATCTGAAGGAATCACTTGAACTAATTGTGTAATATCCTCATTAGCCATGCCAATCTCACCCACGGTAACTCTTACAGGATCTGTCAATATTTCTCTGGCAAGCTTTTCAACTTTACGGGGCATAGTTGCTGAAAAGAGCAAAGTTTGACGATCAGGTCTAATTTGACCGACAATGGACCTTATCTGAGGCTCAAAACCAAGGTCAAACATCCGATCAGCTTCATCAAGTACTAGGTAAGTTGCCCTCAACATTGTAAATGCCTTCTTTCTAAGCATATCTATCAACCTCCCTGGAGTAGCAACAACAATCTCACATCCTGCCTTTAGTTCTTTGTATTGATCCAACTTAGACATTCCTCCATAAACTGCAGAGACACGGATACCATGCGATTTAGAGAATTTTTTTGCCTCCACAAATATTTGATGTGCTAATTCCCTAGTAGGTGCACAAATAACTCCAATGGGACCTTCTTCTTTCTGAAGTTCAGGCTGATCCATAATGTGGACAATCATAGGAAGCACAAAAGCAGCGGTCTTGCCAGACCCAGTTTTAGCAATACCAATAATATCTCTCCCAGAGAGCACAATCGGCAATGCTTGACACTGTATTGGTGTAGGCTTTTCATATCCCTGTTTACTGATAGCTTTCATCAACTCAACAGAAAAACCACAGTCTTCAAATGTCTTAACAGGCCTTGGAACATCAAAGCCTGATACACGAATTGCCAAGCTTGACATATATTCATTAACTTCCAGATCGCTCATACCTACATAGAGAAATGAGTTAACTTGGCTGAAGGGAAATAGTGTTACAGATAACGTGCAATATCCAAAGAAGAACTAGCAAAACAGTAATGGCTACATGCAATAACTGTGATGAGCTTAAGCTCCTCATTGACTGTACTAAACAATAAGTAAACCTGACACCCAAGTTGTACTTCAGATGTTCTATTAGGGATTCTCTCTGCCTTTCCTAGCCTCTGAGCAAAAGGACTTCCTCTATGCCCATATACGCACACGAATACAATGTGAAACAATAAATATAATCTGAACTGGGAATCAGCTCCAACCCCATAATCAAATTACAATATCATGCCTCCAACCAAAAATTCTAAAATGGATTCATCATTTTAAAGTTTAAACTAAGGACCAGGGAAACGTTAAGGGTTAGCTCACAGTTTGGAAGTCAGTGATTAATACCCCCCCCCCTTCTACTTAAATATCAGGCTTTGGTCTGCGCATGTTTCTAACCGGTGACGTGGGGCCTAACCCACACATCATGCGCTGAGCTTACTACTAGACCAAAGTTCTAGGAGCAAACTGAAAACTACATCTCGCACCAAAAGAAACTAGAAACATCATATCTTCGTCCACTGCACGCACTTCTTACATGACAAACTAGAAGCCACTATTTATAACAAGCTCTAAAAGACCACCAGGACTGTAAGATCATGAGGCAGGCCACAGAAAACAAAACTTAGTAGCTCTACTTTCTCCATAAGCAGATGTAACATGAGGGCAGCTGGTGCAGCCCCACACACCGTCTCCTACTTGAACTGTTATAAGCACAGTTAAACAAGAAAAATCTTATATTATAGTGAGTTAGCAAGTGTCGAGCATCTGGTCTAGTAGTACCCAGCATCCATAACATAAAACCCTGATTTTGCCTTTATTTTCCCATTTCTTCCTTCTTAATTTGTCTCGTCAGTGCACATTATCTTATTTCTAACCAACTGAAGAATGGAGTTAAATTGTGGGCCATGAGATAACCTCAAGACTACCATCAAGAGGAGGAACCAACAAGCAAAGCTCAGTGTACCTGAAATAGAAGGCTTTTCCTCGTAAAAGTCCTTGTTGAAAGCCTCATAGTCAATCTCACTATGTTCCAAAGCAGGAATAGGTTCAATCTTCTTTTTATCAACAACAATAGGATTATCATCCGAGTCATACTCAACCAATCCTGCATCAACAGCCTTCGCCGCAGCATAAACCTCCTCGTCCGAATTATAACCAGCGTTAAGAGCTTCAGCAGCCAATTGTAACCCTACATCCTTCTTAGCTCTCAAAAAACTCTCCATCGGATCATCCTCCACATCATCCTTATACTTATCAAGCTTCTCCTTCGGCTTCGGAGGCGGCGCTGCCTTCATTTCCTCATGAATCCCTTCCATAAACGCATCGAGCGGATCAATCTCATCATCTTCGGCGGCGCCTCCTCCTCCTCCACCGTCGTATTTGTTGTCCTCTCCGACCGCATCGTGTTCTGCGTACTCGATGTTATCTAAGTCGGTGTCTTCGTAATTGTCGTGGCTACCGCCGGAGCGTGACGACGGCGGGACGTACAGTCGCTGAGGAGCTTGATTTCGCTCGAAGTTGTACGTCGTTTGCTTATTTATTCCAAATCCTTCGAATCCGAATTTTCTCTTCGACATCTCCGTTTGGTTCAAGGTCCAAACCCTAGTTTGACTGAACCCTAAAACTGAATGTACAGATAGAGTTTCGCTAACGAATTTTGGACAGAGCTTGGGAACCTAACTAAATTTTAAACATTCCTGCTTATCAATACTTTGCTTCAAAAACGCCTATTTTTGCCGCTAATCGAAGGTAATATGAGCAGCGAGCGACGGCTGATATAAGGTCGGCCCACGGGCTATTTTTTTCTTTTTTCTGTTTAATTTTAATTTAATCCTTTTTGGTGGAAATTATGTGCACAGGTAAAGGAAAGGGTTGGCTTCGGTGAACACAGGTTAGGGACAGTTTTTCTTTTTGGAAAATAAAATAGAAGGTATAATAATGTAATTTTAATTTTCTTTTCGCTCTAAAAGTAGTAGGTATCACCTTAAATTGCAAAAAAAAAAAAAATCATCAAAATACCCATAATAGAGGCGGACATACCCATAAGGTAGGAGTCGCAAGCCCACGATAATTTCAGAAGGCATATATTTTGATTGTCATTCTAAAATTCAATAATTAGTAGGCGTTTGGACATAAGAATTGTGAATTCGAATGTGGAAAAAAAAATTAAGAAAATATTATTTGAAATTTAGAGTTGCGTTTGGACATAAATTTTAGTTTGGGCTGTTTTTGAAGTTTTGTGAGTTATGAGTAAAAAATTTAAAAAATAATTTTTTTCAGTTTTTCAAATTTTCAAAAAATTCTAAAATATATACTCAAATGAAAATTTAAAATTTTATGAACAAACACTAAAAAAAATAGAAAAAATTTAAAAAAATCTTTCATCAAACTTTATGTCCAAACGAGCACTTAAACAACTTCATTGGTTGATTTGGGACCACAATTTGACTTTTAATGCATTACTTGGGTTCAATTCTCTCCAATATTTACTCAATTTTTTATTAGAAAGCGATGTCCCGGCCACTTTCAAATCTGCTCATAATAAACAAAACAAGATGCCACAAAGTAGCTTTTGTTGCAAAACCGAAATAATTATAGCGGGAGAGTTTAGTAATTCACTTGGTTGGTTGCTTAAATTTTTATTACTGGAGATTCGTTTTGCATCTTATAATCCCTTTCTCATTTTCTTTTTCAAAATAAAAATTGAAAAAACAATGCAAAAGAAAAAAAGAGAACATCGAAACAAAATAAGAGTATAGGTGCTCGTCGATCGGTACGGTACGGTATTTTCGGTATTCGATATCTTAATGCTATACCAATACCGTACTTAATTATATTTGGTATAGTTCGACTTTTCTCCTTTCAGTTACGGTTTATTCGGTGCGATAACTTCAGTTTGTTCGGTTTCAATATTAACTAGTGCATTAACGCTATGGACTGTAATCTTTTTAATTAAAGTACTCACAAATTTAAAAATAAAAATATTCTAAGCTCACATGACTATTCGCAAAAAATTTGTTCAAAACCAGCAAGTATCAACTCATAGAAAGAAAAAAGGTACATATATGAATAAATTTAATTATTAAAAATATCTTGTTACTTACTTAGAGCTAATTGCTGAAGTAAGAAAATACAGTAAGGACTAATCCAACAAATGCAATTCAATACACGGGAATAAACACTCAAAAACCATAAAAATATTACGTTAAGATGCTTCGCACCCTAGAGAATAAGATTCAAAATCTACAACCTACCTTGTTACTCTATCTTTCTAAGTATATAGGCTTTACTGCCAACCTCGACATGCATGCCAAAGAAAAGTATTATGCAACTTAGGGGTCGTTTGGTAGGGTGTAAAAGAATATTGCGGAATAAAGGGGTCGTTTGGTAGGGGTATTAGAATAAATAATGCAAGCATTAGCTCGATGCATTACTAATGCCTTGTTTGGTACATTTTTTCAACTTGTGTATAACTAATACTTGTATTAGTTATACATCATACTTGGCATTATCCTATGCATGAGTAATGCATAAAAACCATGACATTTAGTAATACCAAGGCTTTAATGCATGCATTAGCATGGTTAAAGATAAAATTATCCTTAAAGTCCCTTAAAGCTGGAGAATATGGAGGGATTTTTGTAAGTACCTATTTTCCTTAAAAATTATGCAATTCATTATAATTATAATACACCACACCAAACAGTAGATAAGAAATAATATTTGCATAACTAATGTTTGCATTACTAACCCATACATTACTAATACACCTTATTACGCATTATTCTTATACACCCTACCAAACGAACCCCCGGTGTATTAGTAATGCATGGATTAGTAATTGTATACGGTTAAAATACAATATTTTAACCAAAACGACCCCAAAGTATTGTTGCATTTTTTAAGCATTAATATGGCTTAAAAGAAGGTGAATGGGAAATGGAGAGAAAATGAAAATTTTGAGTAATATTTGAGATTCCCTCATTGACAAAGGGACATTGTCCCATATTGAAAGAGGAAGAGTTTTTTATGGGTATATAAACAATTGCTCTTCTTCTAGCTCTTAAAGAGTTGAGAAGAAGGCAAGTCTCGCGCCGTCGTCGTCGTCGCTCAAATCGGCTTCGGATTTGGATTTGGTCAAATGATCAATAAATTTATTTGTTAATAGTAAAATATTAACATAAATATTATTAACTATTTGTTTTAAATATTAATATTAAAACGAATATTAATATTAAATCCAACGGTCCGTTATCTGTTTTTCGTTTTTCAGTTTTGTAACTGAAAATTAATCTCCCTCTTGAATTCCCGGTTTTTTATTGCATAAATAGCCATTTATGTTATGGCATTTATATTATTATGGTCATTTTGCATAAACAACCATTCTGAAGAGTTGTACCTCTTCAGTTTTCAGCCCAATATTGGCTATAAATACAAGTCCATTCTCTCAAATTTTCCATACGATTTTCTGAGTTCTCCTCCTTTCTTCTGCATACTTTTAACTTCTAAGAAAGCAACAGTAAGTGTGATTTTCTACCGAACTTTGTGTTCGTTGAAACACTGGGGTTTGAAGTACAACAACACCAGTTGTGTAATTCGTTCTATCCTGTGAAGATATAATCATAACCTTAGGTACTAGGAGGGGATTAAATTCCTTAATAAAACACTGTGAATTCAGTGGGCTTGGATTAACTTTTGTTTAGTTTACATTTTCTGTTTATATGTTATTTTATTTTTTCCAGAATTAGTTTACGAATACAGTTTACTAGCAAGCTTAAGGAATTCAATTATTTTTTGTATTTGTGTTATACTCACTGTTTCTGGAGAGTAAAGCCTTTGTGATTATCTACTATATTGAAGATTAAAATCTACGTGATTTTAACGCTTGTTTGTGTCATTCTTTTACAGAAATGACGAATGACAACGGGAACCAAACTGTTCCTATAGTGACTGCCAATGCATCGACAAGCCGAACAACACCGGCATTGGCACCGACAGAAAAACCCGAAAAAATTTCAAGGATTGATTTCAAGCGGTGTCAGCAGAAGATGTTCTTTTACTTGACTACTTTAAGTCTGCAGAAGTTCATTAAGGAAGATGTTCTTGTTCTGCCCGATGAAACTCCAGAGAATGAAAGCTTTCTCGTGATTAAGGCGTGGAAGCATTCTGATTTTCTGTGCAAAAACTATATTCTTAGCGGATTGGAGGAGGACGATCTGTATAACGTCTACAGTGGCGTGGACATCAAAAGAACTGTGGATTGCGCTTGAAAGGAAATATAAAACTGAAGATGTCGGGTTGAAGAAATTCGTTACCGCTAAATTTTTGGACTACAAAATGGTAGATAGCAAGTTTGTTATTACCCAAGTCCAGGAATTGCAATCCTAAGGAGTGGTGGATTGATTCTGGAGTCACTCGCCATGTTTTTGCTGTTAGATAAGCTTTTGCTACATATGCTCATGTTGGATCCGAAGAGACGTTTTCTATGGGAAATACTGCAACGTCCAAGATTGAAGGATGTGGGAAGATATTTCTGAAAATGACTTCTGGAAAGGTGGTGACTTTGAACAACGTCCTTCATGTTCCCGAGAATAGGAAGAACTTATTCTCTGTTGGACTTCTTGTTAAAAATGGTTTTAAGTATTTTTTTGTATCCGATAAGGTTGTAATAAGTAAGAACGATATGTTTGTAGGAAAAGGTTACCTCACTGAGGGCCTTTTCAAGCTGAATGTAATGGTTGTTGAGAATAATATTAAAATTTCAGCTTCGTCTTACTTACTTGAGTCAAATGAAATATGACATATACGTTTGGGCCATGTCAATTATAAAACCTTGCGGAAAATAATTAATTTGGAAGTATTACCTAAGTTTGAATGCGGCAAATCAAAATGTCAAATATGTGTGGAATCTAAGTATGTTAAACATCCTTATAAGTCAATTGAAAGGAATTCAAATCCTTTAGACTTAATTCACACAGATTTTTTCGACTTGAAGTCAATACCATCTCGCGGTAGAAAGAAGTATTTCATAACTTTTATTGACGATAGTACTCGATATTGCTATGTTTACTTACTTAATAGTAAAGATGAAGTGATAGATGCATTCAAGCAATACAAAAATAAAGTTAAAACGCAACTTAACAAGAAAATCAAAATGATAAGAAGTGATAGGGGTGGTGAATATGAATCTCCCTTTGAAGAAACATGTTTAGAATATGGAATTATTCATCAAACAACGGTCCTTTACACACCCCAATCCAATGGGATAGCTGAAAGAAAGAATCGTTCATTAAAGGATATGATGAACGCATTGTTGATAAGTTCTAGTTTTCCACATAACTTGTTGGGGGAAGTCATTCTTACGGCTAACCGAATACTAAATCGAGTACCCCATAGCAAAACACAATCCATTCCATGTGAAAATGGAAAGGAACGAAGCCCAACTTGAATTATTTTAAAGTGTGGGGGTGTTTGGAAAAAGTGCAAGTTCCTAAACCCAAAAAGGTAATAATAGGACCGAAAACCATTGATTGTGTTTTCATAGGATATGCGACCAATAGTAAAGCATATCGATTTTTGGTTCATAAATAAAAAAATCCCGACATTCATAATAATACGGTTATAGAATCAGATAATGCCGAGTTCTTTGAAAATATATATCTGTATAAAAAGGAATGAGTCGATTGGTGAAAGATTTAAATGACCTCGAGAAGAAACAAAAGAAAGTACATTTAATCAGGAGGATCCAAGACGTAGTAAACATCAAAGAACGTATACTTCGTTTGGACTAGATTTTGTGACGTTCTTATTGGAGAATGAGCCTCGAACATTTAAAAAAGCTATGTCTTCTTCAATATCATTGTTTTTGAAAGAGATAATGTGTCGGATCCACTTACAAAAGGCCTAACTAAGAAATCATCGAGGGGAATGGGACTATGGCTGAGAACAAGTCATTGTGGCGGTAACTCTACCAAGAAGATTGGAGATCCCAAGATCTAGGTTCATGGAGATCAAACAAAGTCATTAATGATGGTTCAACATTGTCAACTAAAAATTCTGGTGCATTCTCGTGATGAGACAATGTTCAATACCAAGGATAAAGCATTAAGGTTTTTAATGATTTCTAAATTTGATACGGAGTATATCAAATAGTGTATCTACGGGATGACACGTTTAGAAATCACCTATGTAAGTGTGAAGTGTTAGTTGCTTCAAGGAGAATTTTGTAAGGCTAGTTCTCTACGCACTTATGAAACCAGGCGGTGTTCATGGCTGAAACGAACACAATAATGAGAACCAAAGACGATTAAGGGTTGGTTGTGTGACTTATGGTTGTCTAGGTATACACCAAAGTTCACGGTTCAAAGATATCAAATCTACCGATTGATGGAGTATATCCAACATAAGTTCACCACGGAAAGTTCAAAGGGAAACCTACTTATCCAGATGCAATTAACCCTTGCTTGCGAATCACACAGTTTTTCATGCATATTTCCGTGATATAGCCATTCCCCATTCATGTGGGGGATTGTTGGGTATTTTAATCATTAATATGGCTTAAAAGAAGGTGAATGGGAAATGG
Source organism: Nicotiana undulata (assembly GCA_005239495.1). Classification (NCBI taxonomy): domain Eukaryota; kingdom Viridiplantae; phylum Streptophyta; class Magnoliopsida; order Solanales; family Solanaceae; genus Nicotiana; species Nicotiana undulata. Next base: position 44,515 of record ML242405.1, on the reverse strand, counting down.
AGGGAAAATAAAATATTTCAGTTTCCCTCCTTGACAAAGGGACATTGTCCCATATTGGAAGAGGAAGAGTTTTTTTATGGGTATATAAGCAATTGCTCTTCTTCTAGCTCTTAAAGAATTGAGAAAAAGGCAAGTCTCGCGCCGTCGTCATCCTCGATCGGCTCGGCTTCGAATTTGGATTTGGTCAAATGATCGATTGATTGATTAATTGTTTGGACCAAATTTATTTGTTAATAGTAAAATATTAATATAAATTTTATTAAATATATGTTTTAATAACAGAATATTAATATTAAAATGAATATTAATATTAAATTCAATGATCCGTTATTCGTTTTTTCCGTTTTTCAGTTTTGTAACTGAAAATTAACCTCCCTCTTGAATTCTCGGTTTATTGTTGCGTAAATAGCCATTTATATTATGACATTTATACTATGACCGTTATGCATAAACATCCATTCCGAAGAGTTGCACCACTTCAGTTTTCAGCCCAACATTGGCTATAAATACAAGTCCATTCTCTCAGATTTTCCATACGTTATTTTGAGTTCTCCTCCTTTCTTCTACATACTTTTAACTTCTAAAAAAGCAACAGTAAGTGTGATTTGCTACCGAACTTTGTGTTCGTTGAAACACTGGGGTTTGAAGTACCACTACACCAGTTGTGTAATTCGTTCTATCCCGGGAGGAAATAATCCATAACCTTGGGTACTAGGAGGGGATTAAATTCTGTAAGGAAACACTATGAATTCAGTGGGCTCGGATTAACTTTTGTTTCGTTTACATTTTCTATTTATATGTTATTTTATCTTTTCCAGAATTAGTTTACGAATACAGTTTACTAGCAAGCTTAAGAAATTTAATTATTTTTTGTATTTGTGTTATACTCACTGTTTCTGGAGAGTAAAACCTTTGTGATTTTCTACAATATTGGAGATTAAAATTTACGTGATTTTAACGCTTGTTTGTGTCTTTTTTTTTTTACAGAAATGGCGAATGACAACGGGAACCATACTATTCCTATGGTGACTTCCAATGCATCGACAAGCCGAGCAACACCGGCATTGGCACCGACAGAAAAACCCTAAAAAAAATTCGGGATTGATTTCAAGCGGTGGCAGCAGAAAATGTTCTTCTACTTGACTACTTTAAGTCTGCAGAAGTTCATTAAGAAAGATGTTCCGGTTCTGCCCGATGAATCTCCAGAGAATGAACGCTTTCTCGTGATTGAGGCGTGGAAGCATTCTGATTTTCTGTGCAAGAATTATATTCTTAGCGGACTGGAGGATGATCTGTATAACGTCTACAGTGGCGTGGAAATCAAAAGAAATGTGGATTGCGCTTCAAAGGAAATACAAAAATGAAGATGTCGGGTTGAAGAAATCTGTTGCCGCTAAATTTTTAGACTACAAAATGGTAGATAACAAGTCTGTTATTACCCAAGTCCAGGAATTGCAAGTGATTATTCACGATCCCTTTGCTGAAGGTATAAGTAGAATTAATAGTAATGTTGGTAGTATTAATTTTATTATGTTTACTAACAGAATTTTCATTGAAGGTCTTGTCATCAATGAAGCATTCCAAGTAGCACGATGATTGAGAAGTTGCCTCCTTTGTGGAAGGACTTCAAAAACTACTTGAAACACAAACGCACAGAGATGTCGGTTGAAGATCTCATTGTTCGGTTGAGAATCGAAGAGGACAACAAAGCTGCTGAAAAGAGAGGCCGTGGAAACTCAACAATATGGGAGCAAACATTGTTGAGGATACTCCTCAAAATAAGAGAAAGAGGAAGCAGGCTTCTGGACCGAAAAGCAACCCAAGCAAGAAGCGGTTCAACAGAAATTTCTACGACTGTAGGAAACCTGGACACAAATATACAGATTGTCGTGCTCCGAAGAAAGACAAGAAGAAGGTTCAAGCAAAAATGGTTGAAAAGCACGAAGATGTTGATGAACTTATGTGCTATGCTTTCCGAATGCAACCTGGTGGGAAATCCTAAGGAGTGGTGGATTGATTCTGGAGTCACTCGCCATGTTTTTGCTGTTAGAGAAGCTTTTGCTACATATGCTCATGTTGGATCCGAAGAGACGCTTTCTATGGGAAATATTGCAACGACCAAGATTGAAGGATGTGGAAATATATTTCTGAAAATGATTTCTGGCAAGGTGGTGACTTTGAACAACGTCCTTTATGTTCCCGAGATTAGGAAGAACTCAGTCTCTGCTGGACTTCTTGTTAAAAATGGTTTTAAGTATGTTTTTGTATCCGATAAGGTTGTAATAAGCAAGAACGAAATGTTTGTAGAAAAAGGTTACCTCACTGAGGGCATTTTCAAGCTGAATGTAATGGTTGTTGAGAATAATATTAAAATTTTAGCTTCGTCTTACTTACTTGATTCAAATGAATTATGGCATATACGTTTGGGTCATGTCAATTATAAAACATTGCGAAAAATGATTAATTTTGAAGTATTGCCTAAGTTTGAATGCGACAAATCAAAATGTCAAATATGTGTAGAATCTAAGTATGTTAAACATCCTTATAAGTCAATTGAAAGGAGTTCAAATCCTTTAGACTTAATTCACATAGATTTTTTTGACTTGAAGTCAATGCCATCTCGCGGTAGAAAGAAGTATTTCATAACTTTTATTGATGATTGTACTCGATATTGCTATGTTAACTTACTTAATAGTAAAGATGAAGCAATAAACACATTCAAGCAATACAAAAGTGAAGTTGAAACGCAATTTAACAAGAAAACCAAAATGATAAGAAGTGATAGGGGTGGTGAATATGGATCTCCTTTTGAAGAAATATGTTTAGAATATGGAATTATTCATCAAACAACGGCCATTTACACGCCCCAATCCAATGGGATAGCAGAAAGAAAGAATCGTTCATTAAAGGAGATGATGAACGCATTGTTGATAAGTTCTAGTTTGCCACTGAATTTGTGGGGGGAAGCCGTTCTTACGGCTAACCGAATACTAAATTGAGTACCCCATAGCAAAACACAATCCATTCCATGTGAAAAATGGAAAGGAAATAAGCCCAACTTGAATTATTTTAAAGTGTGGGGAGGTTTGGCAAAAATGCAAGTTCCTAAACCCAAAAGGGTGATAATAGGACCGAAAACCATTGATTTTTGTTTTCATAGGATATGTGACCAACAGTAAAGCATATCGATTTTTGGCTCATAAATCAGAAAATCCTGACATTCATAATAATACGGTTATAGAATCAGATAATGTTGAGTTCTTTGAAATATCTGTATAAAAAGGAATGTGAGTCGATTGGTGAAGGATCTAAACGACCTTGGAAAGAAACAAAAGAAAGTATATTTAATTAGGAGGATCCAAGACGTAGTAAACGTCAAAGAACGTCTACTTCATTTGGACCAGATTTTGTGACTTTCTTATTAAAGAATGAGCCTCAGACATTTAAAAAAGCCATGTCTTCTTTGGAATCATTGTTTTTGAAAGAGACTGTCAATAGTGAAATAGAATCCATATTGAACAACCATACATGGGAATTGGTTGATCTACCTCCTGGAAATAAACCGTTGGGTTCTAAATGGATCTTTAAGAGGAAAATGAAAGATGATGGCACTATTGACAAATATAAGGCAAGACTTGTGGTCAAAGGGTATAGACAACGAGAATGTCTTGACTATTTTGATACATACTCTCCAGTTACAAGAATTACGTCCATACGAACGTTAGTAGCGTTAGCTGCAATTTATGGTCTTGAAATTCGTCAAATGGATGTTAAGACAGCCTTCCTAAATGAAGAGTTGGAGGAAGAAATCTACATGATACAACCTCAAGGGTTTGTGGTTCTAGGTAAAGAAAAGAAGGTATGTAGACTATTTAAGTCCCTTTACGGACTAAATCAAGCACCCCAAACAATGGCATGCGAAATTTGACCAAACAATATTGTCAAATGGTTTTAAGATAAATGAATGTAATAAATGTGTGTAAATTAAAAATGTTCCAAATCACATAGTCATTGTTTACTTATATGTGGATGATATGCTGATAATGAGTAATGGCATGGCCAACATAAATGCGACTAAGCGTATGCTAACTGGAAAGTTTGATATGAAGGACTTGGGAGTTGCTGATTTAATTCTAAGAATTAAGATCCATAAGACTCCTCAAGGTCTGACATTGTCACTATAACGACCCGATCGGTCATTTTGAGAATTTAAGCTCCGTTCGGTGGAGTAAGGTCTTGAACAACGTCACATTGGGTGTATCGACATGTGTGCGTGGTTGGATTCAGTTACCAGATAATCCAGAGTCGAATTGGGAGAAAAAATTCAATTTTTGAAGCCTAAGTGATGGAAGTTGATCGGAGGTTTGACTTTTATGTAAACGGCCTTGAAATGAGTTTTGGTTAATGTCAACAGCTTCGTATGGTGATTTTGAACTTAGGCGCGCGTCCGGAATTGGTTTTGGAGGTCCGTAGAGTGATTTGAGGTAATTCGGCGAAAGTTAGAAATTCGGCGATTTCGGCCGACAGGTGAAATTTTGATATCGGGCTTGGAATGGAATTCCGAGAGTGGATGTAGGTCTGTGGTATTATTTATGACTTGTTTGCAAAATTTCAGGTCATTCGGACGTGGTTTGGTTGGTTTCGGCATCGTTGGCGAATTTTAGAAGTTTAGAAATTCTTAGGCTTGAATCCGAGATTTGATTCGGTGTTTTGATGTTGTTTTGGGTGTTCCAGAGGTTTGACTAAGTTCATGTATTGGTATGTGACCTATTGATGCAATTGGTTGAGATCCATAGGGGCTCGGGGTGGTTTAGGATGGTTAACGGAAAGTTTGAAGTTTGGAAATGCAGCTGGTGCTGCTGTTCTGGTGCGACCGCACCTGCGGATAGGGGAACGCATGTGCGAGCTTCGCAGGTGCAAAAGGAGGAGGACTAGGCAGCCTCCGCAGGTGAGGAGTCTTTGGGCGCACGTGCGGCGTCGCATGAGCGGGCTCTTGGGCGCAGAAGCGGAAAGGGGCGCAGGTGCTATAGGCCATGCGCACCTGCGGATGCGCAGATGCGGCTAAGTTCGTCGTAGGAGCGGAAGTCCTGGCAGATTCCATTTAAGCGAGGGTTAGCTATTTTCTTCATATTTTGAGTTTTGGACTTCGGATTTGGGGAGCGATTTTTGGGGATTTTCAAGCTAATCGAGTGGGTAAGTGTTCGTCACCTAGATTTATATATATTCCATGATTTTATCCTTGTTTTTACCATTTAAATTGTGTTTTGGGTTGAAGAAAATGTGGGTTTTGAAAGAAAACTTCTTAAATGAAAAATCGTGATTTGAGGGACCAAATGATATCGGAATTGATAAAATTTGTATGATTGAACTCGTATCGGAATGGGTATTCGGATTTTGTAAAATTTGACGGGTTCCGAGGTGCGGGCCCGGGGGTCGACTTTGGGTCGATTTTTATAATATTTCTAAATATTGAAACTTTATTATTCGAAATAGTTCCTTATACGTTTTACGTGTATTTTGAAGTTGTTCTAGTTGATTTTGTGCCGTCCGGAGGTCTTTTGCCCAAGAAGTCAATTTAGAGTACCGGGTTGTTGTCTTCGAGGTAAGTATCTTACCTAACCTTGTGTGGGGGAACTACCCTTAGTATTTAGTCTTCTATGTTGATTGTAGCCCGCGTACGCGAGGTGACGAGTGCGTACTCGGACTTATTTGCAAATAGGTTGTCCTTTTAGGATTTTTAGGTCCTTATATTCCTCGTGTATAAATTGTAATTGTTATATCTGAGTTCCTGATTGCTAGTTTCATCTCTTCCTACTCGAATAAGAAATTACTTGCTTAGTGTCCCTTTGTTTCTTATTTGATATTAATTGAGTTAAATGAAGACTTTGCCTTTCCTACCGTTATGCTATATCTTCCTTCATACACTGCCTATATGACTAAAACTAGTATAATCTCGCCCTATAATTGTTTAGCAGTAATTGGAATATCTATATGTTGGTGTCAAGCATGGCCTTGAGTTGTACATTGTGATTTCTATGAGTTTCCCTTAAGTTATACTTAGGTTTAGTTGATAATCGTCTATGTTGATAGTATTTCCTTGGTGTTGCCTATCATCGAGTATTGTTCAAGCCGAGTTTATTCTGTGAAGCTAATTGTCTAAGTGAGATTGGTTATAGTTGTTTCCCTTGCCGGGATGATTTGGTTTCTTTGGTTGTGAACTTGAATGTCTAGAATCGCTGCTATATTTGCCTTGTTTTTCCCTCGTTATGTTGTTTCTCTTTGCGCTTGGCATTCCCTTCAGTGGCTACTTCTTATGAGTGAGTTTTTACCATTCTTGTGATTCAAGTCTTTGTATTTATTTGCTCATCGCACCTTGCATTCTGTCGTTTGTTGCTTTTGCGCCTGTTGTGGAAATGTATGTTGTTTCTGTCGCATTCTGGTTGTTTTCCTCAGTGGTTGCATTGCATATTTAAATTGGGGCTACGGACGAGATTCCGGGAGCTTTCCCCTTGTACTGCATTGCATATTTAAATTGGGACTACAGACGTGATTCCGGGAGCTTTCCCCCTGCACTGCATTGCATATTTAAATTGGGACTACGGACGAGGTTCAGGGAGCTTTCCCCCTGTACTGCATGATAAATTCTGAGTTACGGGCTGAGTTCCGGTAGATTTATCTTGAGGATATTATGATCGAAAAGTTATATTTCAAAAGTATATTTGAAAAGCATTTGTCTTGCAGAAAAATGATAATTGAAAGTCATTTATTGGAAAAGTATATTTGAAAATCACGTATCTTGAAAGAACTATGTTATAAAGATTTCTCCTTCTAAAAATAAAAAATAAAATATATATATACATACATTCGGAGAAAGTATGTTTCAAAGAGGATCTTTCTATACTTAAATGATTATATCTTCAAAGCTTTCAAAATAAACTGCGGTTTAGAAGTTTTCACCAATTTATTGGGTTTATTGGTTAAAGTCTGATGTGGATAAACTGACGCAGTGCTGAGTTCACCGGTGTGTTTATTGTGTGGTGGTTTTCCGTTTTGGCTCGTATTTTCTGTCCATTCTTCTGGTATTATTATGCTTTTCCGTTGATTAGTTTTCGGTAATTCCTTCCGCATTATATTGTCATGTTGTTAATTACATCGTAAAATTCTTTAGATAGATATTATGTCTGGTCATTCTATATTGATGTCTATTTAATTTATTAGACCAGTGGTGTCTTGACTAGTCCTCGTCACTACTTCACCGAGTTTAGTCTTGATACTTACTGGGCACCGCTGTGGTGTGCTCATACTACACTCCTGCGCATTTTTGTGTGCAGATCCAGGTAACTATTGTTAGTGGCTGCGCGGATCACTGTTGAGGAGACTCAAGGTAACCTGCTGCTGCGTTCGCAGGCTTCAGAGTACCCTTCTTGTATTTATTATTCATACCATGTTGTATTCATTTCGAACATTGGTAATTTAGAGATTTTAGAGTAAATTCGTAGAGCTTATGACTTGTATTACCGGTTTTGGGGAAAATTATAATTCTGTCAAGATTTCTATATCGAGACTGTTAGATTTCTTTTATTATTGTTGTTATTCTGTAAATGTTAGGCTTACCTAGTCCCTAAGACTAGGTGCCATCACGATACCCAACAGAGGGAAATTTGGGTCGTGACAAGTTGGTAATAGAGCTCTAGGTTCATAGGTGCTACGAGTCATAATCGAGTTTAGTAGAGTCTTGCGGATCGGTACGGAGACGTCTGTACTTATCTTCGAGAGGCTACGGAACTATTAGGACAATTTCACTTCCATGATTCCTATCGTGCGAGTTCATTGATCTTGAAGTTGAAATTATCGTTCCATTCTCTCACCGATGGTGAGGACACGAGCTGCAGTTCCTGATGATGTTACTGTCACGACCCAAATTCGGAGCCGTGATGGCGCCTGTCGTGGAACCAAGCCAGCAACCTATCTAAACTAATCTAGGGCCACCTATCAGGGGAAATACCATTTTTAACAAGTCTGAAATCAATAATAATAGTAAGTTTGAATTTGAAAATAGTTTTATGAGAATCAAGAACCCAAATCCTACAAAACCCCGGATCCAGTGTCACACAGTCATGAGCTGCTAATACACAATACAACCCGAAAAGAAATTACCAACATAGTTTGAAAGTAAATACTACAAGTAGAAGAGAAAGAGATGACGAGATCACGGTCGCCATCTGCTACCTCGTCAACTCTGATGAAGCTGCTGCTACTCACTGACCAGAGCTGAATCTCGATGTACCTGGATCTGCACACAAGGTGCAAGGGATAACGTGAGTACACCAACTCAGTAGTAACGAAACCAAACTACGGGCTGAGAGGTAGAGACGGACTAAACCTCCGATAATTTTGAACAACAATATATAACTTGGACATGGCAGTAATATATCAGAAACTAAACAAGACACATCAATTTATGTTTGTAGCCCTACATACCAGCATGAATTCATATAGAATCAAGAATGATGTGTACTCAGCTGCTACCTCTCATACGTGGTTCACTCAGTACTAGAATCTGGCCTTCCGACCCAGGGAAAGTCCATCCAGGATATTAAATAAACACAAGTGACACAGTCACCTAGTACTGAGGAAAAAGGCCGATCCAGGCCCACGGAGAAGATCCATCTCCGGAACATAAGCCCCACGGAGAAGGTCCATCTCCGGAACATATCACTCGGACAAGATTCATGTCTAGGGAAGAACCATCCCTCAATATCTGTGCGCTCACTGGGGTGTAAAGACTCCGGAGGGGCTCCTATAAGCCCAAGCGCTATATCAAGCCAACGAAGGCATGATTCCAGGGTCGCTGTAGTGTGCAGTCCGACCTCATAACTGTCTCAAAACCAGGCTTCAAGCCTCACTCAGTCAGTACCTTCCAGTCTCACTCACCATGCTCTAACATATGAAAATCAGCCCAAACCAATGATAATATAGAATAAACTAGAAATTTACGAGACGGAGGCATGAAAAAATATACTATAACATGACTGAGTACATGAAAACAATAATCATAAACAAAGACAACAATAATCGACCGTTCCGGTCTGAACATATCGGCGTGAAGCCTTAACATTTATACTTAGCATGATTTCTATTGCGTTCAAGGTAAATGCAACCTTCACAGTACCAATATCAACCTGAGATAACCATTAGACAGTGCCATGGGATGATCCAAGCTACAAATATTCGGTGTACGCCCGCATGCCCGTCACTTGGCAAGTGCGTCACCTTAATTAACATCAGATATCAGATAACTTGGGGTTTCGAACCCTCAGTTCCAAGTTTGGAAGAGTTACTTACCTCAAAACCGGCTAATATACTACTCTGCAGTGCCCTTGCCTCTAAATTCGGCCTCCGAGTGCTCTCAATCTACCAACAATCAGAAGTATAACATTACAATATGCTAAGGAACTGATCCCAATCGAAATTTATCAAAAATGCTCAAAATCCCAAATTTTAAAGCCTCTTAATCCCAAGCCCTAATTACCCAATTTGCACATATGTTTCCTAATTTCCCACCATAAATCCGACCTTTAATCACATATAAACGAGTTTAGAGTCCAAGAACCTTACCTTAATGAAGAACTATCGAATCCCCTATTCAAAAACCCTTCAAAAGCTTCAAACCTGGATGAAATATTGAGAAAGATGGATAAAATTCGCGAAGGCACGCTTTTATACCTTCTGCCCAGTGGTTCCGCACCTGCGACCACTCACTCTCACCTGCGGATCCCAGGTGCGCACCTGCAGAAAATCCCAAGGACCTCAACTTCCGCACCTGCGATCGACCTCCTACACATGCAGCCTCGCAGGTGCGGCAATTACCTCGCACCTGCGGACTCTTCTCACTCAGCCAAACTTCCGCACCTGCGGAGCCATGTCCGCTCTTGCGGGACCGCATATGCGGCTCCCCTTTCGCTGGTGCGAAAACACTAGTAACAGCAACATCAGCAATAGAAAAACCATTCCAAACTCCCTGTTAATCACCCAAAACCATCCCGAGCCCCTAGGGATCCCAACCAAACATACCAACGCATTACGTGGGGTCATTCAAACTTATTCGAGCTTCCGAAACACCAAACACAACATCAATACCCGCAAAACACATCGAATTCAAGCCTATGAACTTTAAATTTTCTAAATTCCACCAACTATGCCAACACTACCCAAAACAACTCCGATTGATCTGAAATTTTGTAGACATATCCAAAATGACATTACGAACTTGTTCCATTTATCGGAATTCCATTCCGACTCCGATAGCCTATTTTGCACTGCCGACCGGAAATCACCGAAACTAACTTTCGCCAATTCAAGCCTAATTCTACACTGGACATCACAAAAATATTCCGAACACACTCCTAAGTCCCAAATCACCTAATGAATCTATTCGAGCTATATAATCCTCATTCTGAGGTCGTTTCCCAATAAGTCCACTCCCGGTTGACTTTTCCAATTCTAAGGTTACTTTTAGAGACTAAGTGTCTCCATTCCTCCTATAACGACTCTGAACCCGAACAAATCAACTCTAACACATCATGAACAGTCTAACCAAGCTATGACAAGGCAAAAACAGTTAAAATAATGCATGGTCTACGTAACGACCGATCGGGTCGTTACATTCTCCCCCTCTTAAATAAACGTTCGTCCTCTAAAGAGTCTAGAAACATACCTGGAGTCTCAAACAAGTGAGGATATCTGCTCCGCATCTCCCGCTCGGTCTCCCAAGTAGCCTCCTCCACTGGCTGACCTCTCCACTGCACCTTCACTGAAGCTATCTCCTTTGACCTCAACTTTCTGACCCCGCGAGCCAAAATAGCCATTGCCTCCACCTCATAAGACATATCATCCTCGAGCTGAACTGTGTTGAAGTCCAAAACATGAGACGGGTCACCAACATACTTCTGAAGCATCGATACATGGAATACCGGATGAACACTAGACAAGCTGGGTGGCAAGGCAAGTCTATAAGCCACCTCTCCCACCTTCTAGAGCACCTCAAAAGGACCAATGAATCGGGGACTAAGCTTTCCTCTCTTCACAAACCTCAAAACACCCTTCATGGGTGACAACTTCACCATAACCTTATCACCCTCCATGAAAGACACATCCCGGTCCGCATAGCTCTTCTGCCTAGACTGAGCCGTGCGAAGCCGCTCCTGAATCGACTTCACCCTCACCAACGCATCCTGAACCAAATCTGGGCCTAATAGCCTAGCCTGGCCAGGCTCGAACCAACCAACCAGAGATCTACATTTCCTACCATATAAAGCCTCATATGGCGCCATTTGAATACTAGACTGGTAGCTGTTGTTATATGCAAACTCTGCTAGAGGCAGAAACTGCTCCCACGAACCACCAAAATCAATCACACAGGCACGCAACATGTCCTCCAAGATCTGAATAGTCCGCTCTGACTGCCCGTCAGTCTGAGGATGAGATGTTGTGCTCAGCTCTACCTGCGTACCCATACCTCTCTGCATAGCCCTCCAAAACTGAGATGTGAACTGAGTACCCCTGTCAGAAATGATAGAAACTGGGACTCCATGCAATCGGACAATCTCCCTGATGTAGATACCAGCTAACCTCTCCGAAGTATAAGTAGTACTCACAGGGATGAAGTGCGCCGACTTGGTCAGTCGATCCACAATGACCCAAATAGCATCAAATCCCTTTGAAGTCCGTGGAAGCCCAACTACAAAGTCGATAGTGATCCGCTCCCACTTCCAATCCGGAATAACTAACTCCTGAAGCAATCCACCTGGTCTCTGGTGCTCATATTTGACCTGGTGGCAGTTGAGACACCGTGATACATACTCAACAATATCTCTCTTCATCCACTTCCACCAATACTGGTGCCTCAAATCCTGATACATTTCGCGACACCCGGATGAATGGAGTACTGCGAGCTATGGGCCTCTGCTAATATCATCTCTCTAAGGCCATCTACATCGGGCACACAAATATGGCCCTTGTTCCTCATAACTCCGTCATCACCAATAGTCGCATCCCTGGCATCACCTCGACGAACCTTGTCCTAAAGAACCAACAAGTGGCGGTCATCGTACTGGCGTGCTCTAATCTGATCATAGAGAGTAGACCGGGAATCCATGCTAGCTAATACCCGCGGAGGCTCTGACAAATCCAATCTCACAAGCTGCTCTGCAAAGGCCTGAACATCACGTGCTAAGGGTCGCTCTGCTGCTGAAAGATAGGCTAGACTCCCCAAACTCCCTGCTCGGCGACTCAGGGCGTCGGCCACTACATTGGCCTTCCCCAGATGATATAGAATAGTGAGGTCATAATCCTTGAGGAGCTCCAACCATCTCCTCTGACGTAAATTCAGATTCTTCTGCTTCAGCAAATACTGCAAGCTACGATGGTCAGTGAAAATCTCACACTGCACCCCATACAAATAGTGACGCCAAATCTTCAAAGCATGAACAATGGTAGCTAGCTCAAGATCGTGCACTGGATAATTCTTCTCGTGCACATTCAACTGTCTGGACGCGTAGGCGATCACCCTATCGTCCTGCATAAAAAATGCTCCCAAGCCAACTCTAGAAGCATCACAATAGACGGTGTAAGAACCCGAACTAGTAGGCAATACCAATACCGGAGCTGTAGTCAATGCTGACTTAAGCTTCTGAAAGCTCTCCTCGCACTCATCGGACCATTTGAATGGAGCACCCTTCTGGTTCAATCTGGTCAAAGGTGAAGCAATAGAAGAAAATCCCTCCACAAAGCGACGGTAATAACCCGCCAAACCCAGGAAACTCCTAATCTCCGTAGCTAAGGATGGTCTGGGCTAACTCTGCACCGCCTCTATCTTCTTCGGGTCCACCTAAATACCCTCACTAGACACCACGTGACCCAAGAAAGCTACCGAACCAAGCCAAAACTCACATTTGGAGAACTTTGCATAAAGCTTCTCCTCCCTCAACCTCTGCAACACAACCCTCAAATGTTGAGCGTGCTCCCCCTAGCTACGAGAATACACCGGGATGTCATCAATGAACACAATGACGAATGAATCAAGGTAAGGCTGAAATACGCTGTTCATCAAATGCATGAACGCAACTGGGACATTGGTCAGCCCAAAAGACATAACCAAAAACTCATAGTGTCCATATCTGGTCCTGAAAGCGGTCTTCGGAATTAAAGAATCCCGAATCTTCAACTGATGGTACCCAAACCTCAAGTCAATCTTGGAGAACACCTTAGCTACCTGAAGCTGATCGAACAAGTCATCAATACGAGGCAAAGGATACCGGTTCTTCACCGTAACCTTGTTCAGCTCCCTATAGTCAATACACATGCGCATAGAACCATCCTTTTTCTTCACGAACAACATCGGCGCACCCCAAGGTGAAACACTAGGCCGAATGAACCCCTTATCTAGGAGTTCCTAAAGTTGTTCCTTCAATTCCTTCAACTCTGTTGGGGCCATGCGGTAAGGGGGAATAGAGATAGGTTGGGTGTCTGGCAATAAGTCAATACCAAAATCAATGTCCCTGTCAGGTGGCATGCCTGGCAGGTCTGCAGGGAATACGTCCGAAAACTCACGGACCACAGGAACCGAATCAATAGAAGGAGTCTCACTACTAACATCTCTCACAAAGGCTAGATAAGACTCACATCCCTTCCCAATCATATGCTGGGCCTTCAGGTAGGAAATCACTCTACTAGGCAAATACTCCACCGAACCTCTCCACTCAATTCTCGACAATCCGGGCATAGCTAGGGTCACGGTCTTGGTGTGTCAGCCAAGAACAGCATGGCATGGAGATAGCCAATCCATGCCCAAAATCACATCGAAGTCAACCATGCTAAGCAATAATAGATTTGTCCGGGTCTCCAGACCCTCAATAGATATAACACAAGACCAGTACACCCGGTCTACCACAAAAGTATCCCCCACCGGAGTCGACACATGAATAGACGAAATCAAAGACTCACGGGGCGTATCCAAGGAATGTGCAAAGTATGAAGAAACATATGAATACGTAGAACCAGGATCAAATAATACCGAAGCATCGCGGTTACAGACTGAGATAATATATGTAATCACTGCATCTGAAGCTATGGCCTCTAGTCTAGCCGAAAGTTCATAGAAACGGGCATGTCCTCCACCTGATCGACCTCCCCCTCTAGGGCAGCCTCTGACTGACTGACCTCCACCCCTGACTGCCTGGGCGGGTGGTGTAAAAACTGGTGCTGAAGCTGGAGGCTGGCCCCTCTGCTGATATGAACTACCAGAAAGGCGGGGACAATACCTCTTGATGTGACCTGGATCCCCACACTCGAAGCAACCCCTCTCAGCAAATGACGGTAGGGACTAAAGGGAACCCCTAGAACCATAGTAGCTGCTAGAAGAGCCATGTGCTGAAGAACCCTGAACTGACTGTGGCCGGGATGAGCTCTAGGTTGGAAGTGCACTGAATAATGAACGGCCCGGATGAGGGCTACGGGGACCATGTCCTGATGAAGCACCACTGTAAACTGGACAAGCTGGCTGAGGAGGCCTGAATGGACGGCCTCTGTTGTGCTGATACTGACCTCCCGAGTGAACACCACCATAACTACCCGATTCTCGAGGCCTCTTGGTCTCCCTCTCAACACACTCCTGACGGCGCACTGGCTCAATCTCCCTGGCTATGTCAACTACATCCTCAAAAGAAGCGCCAGATACCCTCTCCCTGGTCAAAAAGATCCGTAACTGATATGTGAGGCCATCAACAAACCTCCGGATCCTCTCTCTGTCTGTGAGAACTAGCCAGATGGCATGACGGGCTAACTCAGAGAACCTCATCTCATACTGCATCACGGTCATGTCTCCCAGACGCAAATGCTCGAACTCTCTGCGCAGATCCTCTCTGCGAGACTGTGGTATATACTTCTCTAAAAAGAGAATGGAGAACCGGTGCCATGTAAGGGGCGCTGCATCAGCGGGTCTACGCCTATCATAGGCCTCCCACCAAGCAAGTGCAGCTCCTGAAAACTGGAATGTGGTAAATGGAACCCCACTGGACTCTAATATCCCTACTGTGCGTAGAATCCTCTAACACTTGTCCAAGAAGTCCTAGGCATCCTCGCCCTCCGTACCACTGAAAGTCGGAGGCTGGAGTTTGCTGAACCTCTCCAACCTACGCTGCTCATCATCTGCTAAAGCTGGGACCACATAATCTTGTACCGGAGCAATCTGCTGCACTAGAGCTGCCCCAGGTGTCTGAAGTCCCTGGGTGACCTGCTTAGGTGTCCGGGTAGCTGGAGTCTGAATGCCTCCCCTGGTCTGAGAAGTAGTAGCAGTAGTGGACATAGCGACGACCTATGCTAAACTGGTGTACACCGTCAAAATCAGAGCTAGGGTCTCCTGAAGACCCGGAATCACAATGGGCATTGCTGGTGCCTGAGCTTGCCCTGTTGGAATCTCAACTGTGGGGACCTGATCCTGGGCAATGGGAGGGTCCATAGGTGCTGCCCCGGCTGCACCCCTCCCTCTGCCACGGCCTCGACCTATGGCTGGTCGCGCTAGTGTCTGATCACCACTATTGGTAGCACGAGTCCTCACCATCTGTGAGAGAATGAAAACAACAGAAGTTTAGTTCCAGAATTCAACAGAGTCGTACGACAGAATTCAAAATGTGGAATTTTCCTAAGGGTTCTGTAGCCTCTCGAAGATAAGTACAAATGTCTCTGTACCGATCCGCAAGACTCTACTAAACCTGCTCATGACTGGTGAGACCTATTCAACCTAGAGCTCTGATACGAACGTGTCACGACCCAAATTCAGAGCCGTGATGACGCATGTCGTGGAACCAGTCCATCCACCTATCTAAACTAATATAGGGCCACCTATCAAGGGAAATACCATTTTTAACAAGTCTGAAATCAATAATAATAGTAAGTTTGAATTTGAAAACAGTTTTATGAGAATCAAGAACCCAAATCCTACAAAACCTCGAATCCAGTGTCACACAATCATGATCTGCTAATACACAATACAACCCGAAAAGAAATGACCAACATAGTTTGAAAGTAAATACGACAGGTAGAAGAGAAAGAGATGACGAGATCACGGTCGCCAGTTGCTACCTCGTCAACTCTGATGAATCTGCTGCTACTCATTGACCAGAGCTGAATCTCGATGTACCTGGATCTACACACAAGGTGTTGGGGGTACAGAGTACACCAACTCAGTAGTAACGAAACCAAACTACGGGCTGAGAGGTAGTGACGGACTAAACCTCCGATAATTTTGAACAACAACATATAACTTGGACATGACAGTAATATATCAGAAACTAAACAAGATGCATAAATTTATGTCTGTAGCCCTACATACCAGCATGAATTCATATAGAATCAAGAATGATGTGTACTCAGTAATCAAACTCTCATAAGGTGGTTCACTCAGTACTAGAATCTGGCCTTCCGGCCCAGGGAAAGTCAATCCCGGATATTACATAAACACAAGTGACACAGTCACCTAGTACTAAGGAAAAAGGCCGATCCAGGCCCACGGAGAAAATCCATCTCCGGAACATAAGCCCCACGGAGAAGGTCCATCTCCGGAACATATCACTCGGACAAGATCCATGTCTAGGGAAGATCCATCCCTCAATATCGGTGCGCTCACTGAGGGTGTAAAGACTCCAGAGGGGCTCCTATAAGCCCAAGCGCTATATCAAGACAACGAAGGCATGATTCCAGGGTCGCTGCAGTGTGTAGTCCGACCTCATAACTGTCTCAAAACCAGGCTTCAAGCCTCACTCACTCAGTACCTTCCAGTCTCACTCACCATGCTCTAACATATGAAAATCAGCCCAAACCAATGATAATATAGAATAAACTAGCAATTTACGAGACTGAGGCATGAAAAATATACTATAACAGGACTGAGTACATGAAAACAATAATCATAAACAGAGGCAGCAATAATCGACCGTTCTGGTCTGAACATATCGACGTGAAGCCTTAACATTTATACTTAGCATGATTTCTATTGCGTTCAAGGTAAATGCAACCTTCACAGTACCAATATCAACCTGAGATAACCATTAGACAGTTCCATGGGATGAGCCAGGCTACAAATATTCGGTGTACGCCTGCATGCCCGTCACTTGGCAAGTGCGTCACCTTAATTAACATCAAATATCAGATAACTTGGGGTTTCGAACCCTCAGTTCCAAGTTTGGAAGCGTTACTTACCTCAAAACCGGCTAATATACTACTCCGCAGTACCCTTTACTCTAAATTCGGCTTCCGAGTGCTCCCAATCTACCAACAATCAGAAGTATAACATTATAATATGCTAAGGAACTGATCCCAATCGAAATTTATCAAAAATGCTCAAAATCCCGAATTTGGTCAAACCCGTCCCCTGGGATCACGTATCGAAACTCGATAAAGTTTACACCACAAGAATCTTCATCCTCCCACGAGTCTATACATACCAAGAACACTAAATTCAGAGTCCAAATGGCCCCTCAAATCCCCATTTTAGAGCCCCTTAATCCCAAGCCCTAATTACCCAATTTGCACAGATTTTTCCTAATTTCCCACCATAAATCCGATCTTTAATCACATATAAACGAGTTTAGAGTCCAAGAACCTTACCTTAATGAAGAACTATCAAATCCTCTCTTCAAAAACCCTTCAAAAGCTTCAAACCCGGATGAAATATTGAGAAAGATGGCTAAAATTTGCGAAGGCACGCTTTTATACCTTCTGCCCAGTGGTTCCGCACCTGCGACCACTTACTCGCACCTGCGGATCCCAGGTGCGCACCTGCGAAAAATCCCAAGGACCTCAACTTCCGCACCTGCGATCGACCTCCCGCACCTGCGGCCTCGGAGGTGCGGCAATTACCTCACACCTGCGGACTCTTCTCACTCAGCCAAACTTCTGCACCTGCGAATCCATGTCCGCTCCTGCGGGACCGCACTGCGGCTCCCCTTCCGCAGGTGCGAAAACACCAGTAACAACAACATCAGCAATAGAAAAACCATTCCAAACTCCCCGTTAATCACCCAAAACCATCTCGAGCCCCTCGGGACCCCAACCAAACATACCAACGCATCACGTAGGGTCATTCAAACTTAGTCGAGCTTCCGAAACACCAAACACAACATCAAAACCCCCAAAACACATCGAATTCAAGCCTATGAACTTTAAATTTTCTAAATTCCACCAACTATGCCGACACTACCCAAAAAAACTCCGATTGATCTGAAATTTTGCAGACATATCCAAAATTACATTACGAAACTGTTCCAATTGTCGGAATTTCATTCCTACCCCGATAGCCTATTTTGCACTGCCGACCGGAAATCGCCGAAACTAACTTTCGCCAATTCAAGCCTAATTCTACACCGGACATCACAAAAATATTCCGAACACACTCCTAAGTACCAAATCACCTAATGAAGCTACCCGAGCCATAAAATCCGCATTCCGGGGTTGTTTCCCAATAAGTCAATTTCCGGTTGACTTTTCCAATTCTAAGGTTACTTTTAGAGACTAAGTGTCTCCATTCCTCCTATAACCACTCCGAACCCGGACTAATCAACTCTAACACATCATGAACACTCTAACCAAGCTATGAAAAGGCAGAAATAATGAAAATAATGCATGTTCTACGTAACGACCGACCGGGTCGTTATAGTTACCCCGAAGCAAATGTCGCAAGGGTCAGGGACAGAGGTCGATGAGGAGCACATGTCGCAGTTAAGATGCCTACTAGAGCAGCTGTCGAGGAGCTGCCGGTGGTTCTAGTAGGGGGATAGGTACTGGAGGTGCCTGTTGCTACCCCCGACTTCAGGAGACCTGGGCATAGTTTTTGAGTATAATTTGTACATTGACTCAAGCGGGATTGATTCTAGGTGCACCAGCTACTTCACAGGTCAGGTGATGAGTTTAGACTCCCAGCGTCTACACTCCAAAGCAGAGAGACCATGTTGGTCAGGTTCCAGTTGTCATGGCGGCACAACATGTGGTTTTAGTTAAGCCCGCAGTTAGGGCAGCAACATCAGAGGAAGAACACCTTGGACTTGAGAGGTACAAGGAGTACCACCCTCCTATCTTTCAGTGGATTGGCGACAGATGATGCCCAGGGTTTCTTGGGGGAGTGTCACTATATTCTTCGTATTCCGGGTAGGGAGCATGTGGGACCAGGAGCGAGAGGACAGATGAGATCAGGAGAGAGATTTAAGGGAGGCAAAGAGGGCCTCGAAGGTTGGATAAATCTACTGGTCTTTGTTATGGAGGCATGGTACGACACAGTAGAAGTTTTTGTGGGTCAGCCAGTTCAGTTGCATTACCATCTTCGCATGGGGTTTTAGGTACTCATGGGTCTCAAAGTACTCTCATTGTTCAGTTCCCACAGCCACGTCAGCAGAGAGGTCGTTTTGAATGTAGGGATGTTAGCCACAGGGTGAGAGATTGTTCCGAAATTCAGGCATGTGTGTTATAGCAGAGTATTCAGGTGAGTAGAGGGCGCCCAAGAGGGGGAGGCCCGAACCATTGATGTGTTTCATATAGTAAACTAGAGGCCATTGTGCCAGATATTATCTCCCGGGTATTCTTTTATGTGTTAAATATGGGTACCATTTGTACTTCATTATAGTTCGATTGGTGGGGACGAGTTTCCCTTATTTGTTATCTTATTGATAAGTGAGTTTCATGTTTTACACTCTATTTTTCACGCCTTCTCCTGTGGGGAGATTCTGTGAGTGGTAACCCGTGTCTATCGTTGTTTTATTCATCAATTAGAGGGGTGAGACTAGAAGTGAGTCCTTGTTGTTCATAATGGTTAGCTTTATTTTATTTTTCCTAAGTATTTTGTTTACGAGCTGTGGTTTGATACTCTATTGAGATGGGAGTTAAGTGAGCGTTATGATTTTGTTAGCCGAGATGAGTTAGCGGGAGATTTCAATTGGTATGATATATATTCGGCATGTGATATAGAGTTGAGGGTGAGACCTTCGTGATCTTTTGTGATTTGATATGTTTGTACCGGGCTGAGTACGGCGGTGGAAGTTATATCATAATGGGATCCTTGTGATTTGTTCATATGCCTTGCTTCTTCCTTGTTATATTGCTCTTTTAAGTCAGTATTGATAGAGAGTTATGCCTATGGGCTTGTTTGATAGTCCCTTAATATGTTTCTATTTTCATATTCAGTCATTTCGTTATGTGCTTCTTTAGTTTAGCTTGCGGGATGTGTGCCCGGTGGGGTTAGCTGTGGCTCGGTGATTCGGGTGTCTAACAATGAAGTCTTCGTGTTTATTGCATCATTATCAGTATTATGGGGCTTAGAAACATAGTTCTTTCAGATGTGAGGCTAATTTCCAATACTGAGTTGATTTCGGGTAGCTATTCATGATCAAAAGTGTTATTTTGAGCCCATGTGTGATGTGCTATATTGTGTGGTCGTACCTTCTGGGTATAGTCATGAGATGATGCAAGTGGTTGAGTCTAATTCCAGATATGGATTTAGAATCGGTTCTTTTGGAAATGAGTAGAAGGTGAGAAATTGAGGTTGGAGGTTTATCAGTGGTGATATAAAGGCTATATTGCAGTTGTGATTGGGTCATCAGGCTTATGTAGGTTGGGGTGACGCGGGATCACCCGTGGGTGTGTGTTGGAAGAGTGCATTCAGTGATTTGATGAGTTCAAGGTGAATCTTGGCACGTTTGAGGATGAACGTTTGTTTTAAGAGGGGGAGAATGTAACGACCCGAACGATCGTTTTGAGAATTTAAGCCCCGTTCGGTGGCGTAAGGTCTTGAACATCTTCACATTGGGTGTATCGACCTGTGTGCATTGTTGGATTCAATTACTGGATAATCTGAAGTCGAATTGGGAGAAAAATTTCAATTTTTGAAGCCTAAGTGATGGAAGTTGACCGGAGGTTTGACTTTTGTGTAAACGGCCTCGGAATGAGTTTTGGTTAATGTCAACAGTTTCGTATGGTGATTTTGGACTTAGGCGCGTGTCCGGAATTGGTTTTGGAGGTCCGTAGAGTGATTTGAGGTAATTCGACGAACGTTAGTAATTCGGCGATTTCAGCCGATAGGTGAAATTTTGATATCGGGATCGGAATAAAATTCCGAGAGTGGCTGTAGGTCCGTGGTATTATTTATGACTTGTCTGCAAAATTGCAGGTCATTCAGACGTGGTTTGGTTGGTTTCGGCATCGTTGGAAAATTTTAGAAGTTTAGAAATTCTTAGGCTTGAATCCGAGATTTGACTCGGTGTTTTGATGTTGTTTTGGGTGTTTCAGAGGTTCGACTAAGTTCATGTATTGGTATGTGACCTATTGGTGCAATTGGTTGAGATCCCGAGGGGCTCGGGGTGGTTTAGGATGGTTAACGGAAAGTTTGAAGTTTGGAAATGCAGCTGGTGCTGCTGTTTTGGTGCAACCGCACCTGCGGGTAGGGGACCACAGGTGCAAGCTTCACAGGTGAGGAAAAGGGCGCGCAGGTGCAAAAGGAGGAGGACTGGGCAGCCTCCGCTGGTGCGGAGTCTTTGGGCGCAGTGCGGCGCCGCATGAGTTGGCTCTTGGGCGCAGAAGTGAAAAGGGGCACAAGTGCGATAGGCCATGCGCACCTGCAGATGCGCATATGCGGCTAAGTTGGTCGTAGGTGCGGAAGTCCTCGCATATTCCATTTAAGCGAGGGTTAGCCATTTTCTTCATATTTTGAATTTTGGACTTCGGATTTGGGGAGCGATTTTTGGGGGATTTTCAAGCTAATCGAGTGGGTAAGTGTTCGTCACCTAGATTTATATATATTCCATGATTTTATCCTTGTTTTTACCATTTAAATTGTGTTTTGGGTTGAAGAAAATGTGGGTTTTGAAAGAAAACTTCTTAAATAAAAAATCGTAATTTGAGGGACCAAACGATATCGAAATTTGATAAAATTTGTATGATTGAACTCGTATCGGAATGGGTATTCGGATTTTGTAAAATTTGACGGGTTCCGAGGTGCGGGTCCAAGGGTCGACTTTTGGGTCGATTTTTATACTTTTTGTAAAGATTGAAACTTTATTATTCGGAATAGTTCCTTATACGTTTTACGTGTATTTTGAAGCTGTTCTAGTTGATTTTGAGCCGTCCGGAGGTCTTTTCGCCCGAGAAGTCAATTTAGAGTACCGAGTTGTTGTCTTCGAGGTAAGTATCTTGCCTAACCTTGTGTGGGGGAACTATCCCTTAGGATTTAGTCTTCTATGTTGATTGTAGCCCGCGTACGCGAGGTGACAATGCGTACTCGGACTTATTTTCAAATAGGTTGGAATTTTAGGATTTTTAGGTCCTTATATTCCTCGTGTATAAATTGTAAATTTTATATCTGAGTTCCTGATTGCTAGTTTCATCTCTTCCTGCTCGAATTAGAAATTACTTGCTTAGTGTCCCTTTGTTTCTTATTTGATCTTAATTGACTTAAATGAAGACTTTGCCTTTCCTACCGTTATTTTATATCTTCCTTCATACACTGCCTATTTGACTAAAACTAGTATAATATCGCCCTATAATTGTTTAGCAGTAATTGGAATATCTATATGTTGGTGTCAAGCATGGTCGTGAGTCGTACATTGTGATTTCTATGAGTTTCTCTTAAGTGCTACTTAGGTTTAGTTGATAATCGTCCATGTTGATGGTATTTCCTTGGTGTTGCCTATCACCAAGCATTGTTCAAGCTGAGTTTATTCTGTGAAGCTAATTGTCTAAGTGGGATTGGTTATAGTTGTTTCCCTTGCCGGGATGATTTGGTTTCTTTGGTTGTGAACTTGAATATCTAGAATCGCTGCTATATTTGCCTTGTTTTTCCCTCGTTATGTTGTTTCTCTTTGCGCTTGGCATTCCCTTCGTAGAGTTTATGACTTGTATTACCGGTTTTGGGGAAAATTATAATTCTATCAAGATTTCTATATCGAGACTGTTAGATTTCTTTTATTATTGTTGTTATTCTGTAAATGTTAGGCTTACCTAATCCCTAAGACTATGTGTCATCACGATACCCAACAGAGGAAAATTTGGGTTGTGACAGTCACAATCTCATTATATTAAGACAGTACTTGAAAAATTCAAGCACTTAGGGTTTAAAGTTGCAAAGAATCCAATTGACGTGAATCTTGCATTAGCAAAGAACAAAAGCCGAAGCATATCACAATTGGATTATGCTCGTGTGTTGGGTTGCTTAATGTACATCATGAATTGTACACGACCAGATATAGCTTGTTTTATAAGTAAATTGAGTCGATACACGAGCAATTGCTTTACTTTAGAGGCTGAGTTTATAGCCTTAGATAAAGCCGGTGAAGAAGTTGAATGGCTCCGGAATTTCTTGGAAGACATTCCATTTTGGCCCCAACAGTTGGCACCAATATGCATACATTGCGATAGTCAAGCGACAATTGGAAGGGCTGGGAGCGTTATGTATAACGGTAAATCTCGTCATATACGACGAAGACATAAAAATGTTAGACAATTACTCTCTAGAGGAATTATTACGACTGACTATGTAAAGTCAAGAGATAATGTGTCGGATCCACTTACAAAAGGCCTAACTGATAAATCATCGAGAGGAATGGGACTATGGCCGAGAAAAAGTCATTGTGGCGGTAACTCTACCTAGAAGACTGAAGATCCCAAGATCTAGGTTCAAGGAGATCAAACAAAGTCATTAATGACGGTTCAACATTGTCAACTAAACTTTTGGTCCATTCTTATGATGATACAATGTTCAGTACCAAGGATAAAGAATTAAGGGTTTTAATGATTTCTAAATTTGATACGAGGTATATCAAATAGTGTATCTACGAGATGACACGTTTAGGAATCACCTATGTAAGTGTGAAGTGTTAGCCGCTTCAAGGAGAATTTTGTAAGGCTAGTTCTCTACGCACTTATGAAACTAGGTGGTGTTCATGGCTGAAACGAACACAAAAATGAGAACAAAAGACGATTAACGGTTTTTTGTGTGACTTATGGTTGTCTAGGTATACACCAAAGTTCGACGGTTCAAAGATACCAAATCTACCGATTGATCGAGTATATCCGACATAAGTTCACTACGGAAAGTTCAAAGGAAGACCTACTTATCCAGATGCAATTAATCCTTGCTTGCGAGTCACACAGTTTTTCATGCATATTTTCGTGATATAGCCATTCCCCATTCATGTGGGGGATTGTTGGGTATTTTAAGCATTAATCTGACTTAAAAGAGGAGGAATGAGAAATGGAGGGAAAATGAAATATTTGAGTTTCCCTCCTTGATAAAGGGACATTGTCTCATATTGGAAGAGGAAGAGCTTTTTGATGGGTATATAAGCAATTGCTCTTTTTCTAGCTCTTAAAGAGTTGAGAAGAAGGCAAGTCTCGCGCCGTCGTCATCGTTGCTCGACTCGGCTTCGGATTTGGATTTGGATTTGGATTTAGATTTAGATTTGGATTTAGTCAAATAATCGATTGATTGATTAATTTTTTGGACCAAATTTATTTGTTAATAGTAAAATATTAACAAAAATATTATTAAATATCCGTTTTAATAACATAATATTAATATTAAAACGAATATTAATATTAAATCCAACAGTCCGTTATCCGTTTTCCGTTATTCAGTTTTGTAACTGAAAATCGACCTCCCTGTTGAATTCCCGATTTATTATTGCGTAAATAGCCATTTATGTTATGTCATTTATACTATGGTTGTTATGCATAAACATCCATTCCGAAGAGTTGCACCACTTGAGTTTTCAGCCCAACATTGGCTATAAATACAAGTCCATTCTCTCAGATTTTTCATACGATTTTCGGAGTTCTCCTCCTTTCTTCTGCATACTTTTAATTTCTAAGAAAGCAATAGTAAGTGTGATTTGCTACCGAACTTTGTGTTCGTTGAAACACTAGGGTTTGAAGTACCACTACACCAGTTGTGTAATTCATTCTATCCTGGGAGGAAATAATCCATAACCTTGGGTACTAGGAGGGGATTAAATTCCTTAAGGAAACACTGTGAATTTAGTGGGCTCGGATTAACTTTTGTTTCGTTTACATTTTCTGTTTATATGTTATTTTATCTTTTCCAGAATTAGTTTACAAATACAGTTTACTAGCAAGTATGATGTATAACTAATACAAGTATTAGTTATACATAGGTTGAAAAAATGTACCAAATAAGGTATTAGTAATGCATAGAGATAATGCTTGCATTATTTTTTCTAATAAGGGGTCGTTTGGTTGGAATACGATTTATACCGGTGTAAGTTATTCCGGTATAAGTTATATTGGGATAAGTTATGATGAGATTGTTGTTTATTCATTGTTTGGTATGTTGTATTAAGAATGTCAATTGCATAATTTCTAAGAAGAAGGTATAAATTATATCGGTGCTAATTACCCCACCTTCTATAAGGTATAAGTTATCCCAATGTTAAAATTAACACCAGAATAACTTATACCTAGTTTGCTAACCAAACATGGTATTAAGGTGGTATTAAATTTTTGTACCACCCGTATACCTTCTTATACCTCATACCAAACGACCCCTAATAAGCATCATTGCTTGAGGTTGAAATGAACTTTGTTTAGGTCAAATGACCTCAGTGGCAGAGCTAGAAGGCCGAATATAGGTTCGGTTGGACTCAGTAACTTTTATCAAGTAATCTATTTTATTAAAAAATATATTAAATATATACAAATTGAATTTTGAATGTAGTTGAACTCGTTGTACCAAAATTAAAAGCCTAAAATTAAAATTGTGACTCTACCTTGATGTTACTTCATAAGCACCAGGTACTTTGGATGTGTTTATGACTTTTATTCATGTACGATAATGTTAGAATTTACAAATAACTGTAGTGTAACACTTGTACTTGTTATTGCAATAAAAGTTTTATGCTTACAATTTCTATAAAATTTAAAATTTAAAAATTGCACTGACTCTCTCAGCCTCTTTTATTTTTGTTATGAAGATCAAAGAAATACTTCAATATTAAACTAATATAAAGTAGGCGAGGGACATTAGCATTTTTTTGATTTCTCACTCGGTATCTGGTACTCACATTGGGGCCCGACTAATTCCGATTTGCGGCGGAAAATCCTATATTGGAGGGTAAAGCGCTCCCTAACAAAGGCAACTTCATACCCAGGGGCTCGAACTTGAGATCTCTTGTTAAGAATAAAGGAGTATTTACCACTCCACCACAACCCTTGTTGGTGAATAACATTAGCATTAACTTCACTAGATGAGCTAAGTAATGCTCTTTCTCTCTAATGGGAGAAAGTACTAATAATTTTTTCTATTATTTCGAAAGCAATATATTTTAAGTTCTTTCTTTGGTAAATTAAGTAAAAGCTTAGAGTAAGTTAAAAAGATATTTTTTTACATTATGGTAAAATATCATTTGTTTCCCCCCATTTACTCCTTAGACGGCTTAGCCACAAGGAAGAAAAAAAAGAAAAGAAAAGAGAACACATCAATTATAAATTCAAACTGAACGTTCCAGAAGACGGGTTCTTCCGTCCTTTTTACCCAATTGTTGCTCCTTATGGAGTCCGGAATCCATTTGTGGTTTTCTTGGACAAGTATGATATAAATATATATAAAAAAGAGAGTGACATTTCTACATATTGCGTTCTTTTAAAGAGCGCTATACTTTAATGGAGTTTTGGCCGTTAAAGTATAGCTTCTTTAAAAGAGCGCTATATATGTATAACACCACTATGAACCACGCTATGCTGGGTTGATAAGACAGTTTACAACGCTATATATGTATAGCGCAGTAATAAAAAGCGCTATACCTGTTTGTGGGCCCACCAATAAGTCTCTTGCGTTTAACTGACATAACAATAATTCAAATGGGTATAATGCCCTTTAAAAGAGCGTTATACCTCAAAAACTTCAGCCCCTCGAGATAGGCATTGCCTTATTTAAAGGCGTTAGGATTTTACAAAAATCCATTCAAAAAATATTCTANCGAAAAGAAGGGTTTGATTATGGGGGGGGGGGGGGGATGAGGTTGTGGTGGCGAATAACTCTGTGAGCTATAGTTTTTCTCCACAGTGTCATGTTAAATTGCCACTTACAATGGAGTACGGCAGATTGGTATCGTTGTTGTATAATAAAATGAGTGTGAGGAAACGTTCGGTGAACCTTAAAGTAACCGGAAGATATATGTATTCCATCACTCCGCAAGGGGTTGCTTGTTACGCTGAGTTTAACATCGACGATGATGAAACTTTGAGGGATTTTTTGAGGACTCTGGATAAATACCGGGAATTTCTTGTAATAAAAATGTTGGAAATGTACGTCAAGGTAGAAGACGTTCCCAATAATGAGGTTTTGCATAGTAGGGATAACCCCCAGTCAACGGGTGGTTATTCTGGAGCAGTTTTTGCCGGACAGGTTCCGGATGAAAGAGTTTGCCTTGATTTAAACTTATCACCACTGGCGAATGAGCAACGAGGAAATAATTTCTCTCCTGCTTTACACAATCCACAAGACGAGTGCTAAACTTTAATTTTCGTTTGTGTTACGATGTATATTTTTGTTGTATTGAATTTGTATTAACGCTCATATATTCAACAGGGGGTACCGGCCAGATATGGGTTTTACAAGTTATGAACCCACGCCCAGTTGGAATATGCCTAGTTTTGGGGTGTTGGATCATGGTGGTCCATCCCGGAGTCATCACCAACAGGAAAATGTCCATCATGGAATGTCATCACATTACGACTTGTAAGTGAACTAATACTACTATATGAAAATTATTTATTAGTTTCATTAGCTTATTATTTTGTTGTTTGTGCAGTGAAAACGAGCAAGTTGAACCAACTATCCTCACTCAATTGCCCGAAGACGACATATTAAATCGGGATCTGACAGATGCACAGAGTGAGGAAGAGAACAGTGATTATGACAACAATGCCGATGATTCCGGAGACGACACACCCTTCCCTCGTGAGGATGGTGATAAGGAGGATGAGAATGAAGGACCTGATTTGACGAGGTTGTATGCTCCACCACCCGTTAGACCAAGAGTGTACGAGTCCCAAGTGCCGTTTCATTCAAGGAAGATTCCCTACCTTGATAACTTGCCAAGTATGACGGATGTGGATGCTCTCACAAGGGATTTTGATGAAATTCGGACAGCAATGTGGGATAATTCTAGACCAACGGTGCTGGCAAAGGGCATGCTTTTTCCTGATAAAGCGCGCATAAGCAGGGCGGCAAAATGCACAACGTAAAAGAGTGTCGTGAGATGATGGTATGAGAATCAACTCTGGAAGTAGACAAGGTTGTTTGCCGCAGATGGTTTACGGGTTGTCATTGGATGCTGCGTGCGAGCAAGAAAAAACAGGTTTGTGGCAAGTGGGTAAATACATTCCCACCCGATGTGAAATGGACACATTCAATGGGAATCACTTCAACTTGGATATTGACTTTATTTCTCTTGTCCTTATTCCACACCTTGAAGCGTCCATAAGGTATAAAATCAAAGAGTGCATTACATCAGTTCACCAGGAATATGGCCATACCATTACCAAAAGAAAGGCATTTCTCGGGCGCAAACGTGCGTTTGAAATTATTTATGGTAACTGGGATAAGTCATTTGCAGCTCTACCCAAGTACATGGACGCAATGCAACACTTTAACCCCGGGACGGTTGTTGAATGGAAGCTTGAGCGGAGTCCAGGAAAACCAGAATATATATTCAATTATGTGTTCTGGGCATTTAAACCAGCAATTGATGGTTTTCCACATTGACGGCCGGTAATATCCATTGACGACACTCATGTCTATGAAAAGTATGATATCAAGTTGTTGATAGCCGTTACAGTAGATGCTAATGGAAAAATATTTCCTCTAGCTTTTGTTGTTTGTGCCAATGAAAGCCAAGAGACGTGGACGTTATTTTTGAACCACTTGAAAGAGCACGTTTGTAAGGACCCGATCGGTCGTTTTGAGAGTTAGCGCCCCGATCCCCTAATAATTGCTTTCCCCATGTCTATTTCTTCTTTTGGGACTTGTCGGAACTTTGAGTTGTGAAATTCGGAGAGCTTTTGGACACATAGTCCTTATATGTGAGTTTAAGCTTTAGAAATCGGGTCATAGTTGGAACTGTGTGAAAACGGGTCCGGAATGGAATTTCGTCGACTCCGTTAGCTCCGTTGGGTGATTTCGTGGTTAGGAGCATGTTCGGAATGTATTTTCAGGGTCTGTGGTAGATTTAGGCTTGAATTGGCAAAAGTTAGAATTTCAGCGATTTCGGCCAATAGGTGAAATTTTGATATCGGTCTCAAAATGGGATTCCGGAAGTGGCAGCAGGTCCGTAGTGTCATTTATGACCCGTGTGTAAAATTTGAGGTCATTCGGACCAGATTTGATGTGTTCCGGCATAGGTTGTGGATTTTAGAAATTTCATAAGTTCTTAGGCTTAAATACAGGCATAATTGGTGATTTTGATGTTATGTGATGTGTTTTGAAGACTCGACTAAGTTTGAATAAGGTATTAAGACTGGTTGGTAAGCTTGGTTGAGGTCCCGGGGGCCTCGAGGATGTTTCGGATGCTCAACATGTGGTTTTGAACTTAGAAAAAAACTAGATGAACATTGTTGGTTCTGGTGTCTCGCACCTGCGATGGATTTTCCGCAGGTGCGGAGAATGGATCGCATGCGCGAAAATTGGTCAAGGCTGCCAGGCTCGCAGGTGCGGACGGGGTTCCGCTGGTGCGGCCCAGCAACCGCAGGTGCGACCCCAGCTGTGTTAAGTGACTTTCGCACCTGCGATGGATTTTCCGCAGGTGCGGTACCATAGTCGCAGGTGCGGAATCCCTGGACTGTTTATACAAAACTCTGAGGGCTTGGAATTCATATCTCCTAAAACGATTTAGAGCTCAGGTTTTGGCGATTTTCAATGGGTTTTGAAGAGACGATTCATAGGTAACGAATTCTAACCTTAATTCACTTGCATATCATTAATCCCTAACAATTTCTTCAATCTAATCAATGAATTGGGTGAAATATCATGAAAATTGGATGAAAGTTCCCCAAGTAGAAATCTGAGGATTTAAGGAAATTTTGACGTCGGATTTTGACGATTCTTGTTAGAGTGAATTCGTGAGTTAATGGGTGTTCGGAATTTGTGATTTTTACCTGATTCCGAGACGTGGGCCCGGGGGACTTTTCGGGCAATTTTCCTAATTTCCCGTATTAGTTTCGAACTTAATAGCTGTTTTGATTTCTTAAAGTGATATTTATATTGTGCAATCGAATTGAATAGATTTGGGCCATTCGGAGTCAGATACTCGTGGCAAGAGCGTGGTTTTGAGTTGAGTAGAGCAGTCGAGGTAAGTGGCTTGCCTAACTCTGTATTAGGGACTTCCCCTTAGGTTGTTTTGACACTATTTGTTGATTAGGCACCGTGTACGCGAGGTGACGAGTACGTACACGGGCCATTGTTGCTAAAATTCCATTTTTCTTCACATGACACAACCATTTTACTCATATTTCACTGTTTATTTCACTATTTAGGTAGTCTAGATTAGGAAGAAGCATGTCTACCTGTTCTTATTTGAATTCCCCTTATTTGCTACTATGTGCACCATGTTTAGGTAGTTCTACCCTTATTCTTGCCTGTGATTTTTCCTGAACTGTTTAAATAAATTGTATCCGGCATTCATTCGCATTGCATATTTAAATTGGGACTACGGATGAGATTCCGGGAGCTTTCCCCTGTACTACATTGCATATTTAAATTGGGACTACAGACGAGATTCCGGGAGCTTTTCCCTTGTACTGCAATGCATATTTTCTACTGTGAGATACGTTGTGCAGAGCCAAGGGCTCCCTGTTACTGTTTTACTTCCATCTCAATTGTTTATACTGTTTTACCTTAGCTCCTTTTTATATCTTTCTATACTATTTTTAGACTGCTCTTTCTTACAAAAATCCAGTAGAGCCTTAACCTGACCTCGTCACTACTTGACTAGGGTTAGGCTTGGCACTTACTGGGTAATAATTGTGGAGTACTCACGCCCTTTCCTGCACATGTTTTTCGTGTGCAGATTCAGGTACCAGCACCCCGTTTCATGGCTAGGAGTCACTTAGCAGCTTTGAGGAGACCGCGAGGTAATTATGCTGCGTCCCCAGAATCCCACGAGTCCCCTTCTACTCTAGTATAGGCATAGTTGACTTATGTATTTCTGCTACTTCATTGTATAGAGCCACTTGTAGTACAGAGCTTGTGACTGTTGTGACATTCCGGGTTTTGGGAAGTGAAATTGTACATGCCGAGCGGCTATGTGTCTTCTTCTTCTTTTCTGTTTCATTTATTATATTGCATTTTTTTTATTCCCCCCCCCCCCCCCCCCCCCCCAAATTTAGGCTTACCTAGTCGTAGAGACTAGGTGCCGTCACGAGACCGTTCAGAGGGTAAATCGGGTTGTGACAACGTTGTCAAACAACGTTCCTATATTTGTCTAATATCTGATCGGCATGGTGGTATCTTAAGTTCTATAGAGAACTTTCCTGCATGTCAAGAACCTTATGCCTACCACTGTTACTGTGTGAGGCACTTTAAGACCAATTTTCAGAAGGCACATCCCAATAAGGATCTGCATGATTTGATGTGGATGGCAGCAACAAACCACCAAGAGCATAAATTCCGGAGGCACATGGAATCTATCAGGCAGGAAGACGAGAGAGCCTATCATTGGATGATGCGACATGAGCTTCACAAGTGGACTTTGTATGCGGATGGTGGAAGAAGATGGGGAATTCTGACTACAAATGTGTCAGAGTCTCTCAATGGGTTATTGAAGTCGGCAAGAGGATTGCATGTCACTGCCATGGTACAGATGTCGTTCAAGTAGATGGCGGAGAGGTTTGTTGAAAGGGCTGCAACTGCAATGTCATTGATGGAAAGAGGTGTTGAATTTATTCCACTGTCGTTGAAGAGATTTGAGAAATACAGGCGGCGAGCACATTGGCATTCATTTTTGCAGTATGATCACGCCAGAAATATTTTTGAAGTTCGCACCGCTATCCATCAAAACCGAGGGAATAATGTACATAACATAAATGAATCTAGAAGGTTATGCTCGTGTGGGAAATGATCCATCTACCACATGCCATCAGGTACTTTCAACATGGTGGTTTAGAGTCAACCAACTACGTTGATAAACAATATAGTGTTACTGCTTACTTAAACACCTATAGTGGGCAGTTGCAGCCAGTGGGTGATGAGCATTTTAGCCGCCGGAACCATTTAAAATGGTGTGTAACAAGGACTATTTGAGTCGAATGCAGGTGTAGAAGAGAACGTGTATACGGTTGCGAAGTTCCTAGAATGAGCTGCATCCCAAGGTTGTATGGCGTCATGCTGCTGGGATACTCGTCCATCTCATGTAGGTCACCCGACAGATCAGCAGCAACATCAACAACAGGGGCCTCAATGCCCCCGTGCTGGGGACCACCTCCTCACCGCTCACCACGACCCCGTGCAACATCCCTACCTCATGGGGCACCCCCACCTCGAGGGGAACACCTGCCTCGCTGGTACTGCTCTGGCGCCACAAAAGCAGGGTCGTGTCCCAAGCGCTGATCCTCTCGAGCTTGCTGCAGTGTCCGGGCATCCACCTTTGCAAGCTGTGAGCCATAATTGTGCAAAACGGCCGCTCCCTCGCCGGCATGTTGTTGCATCCGCAGTCCCATCTGGTAGAATATATGTAGGCCAATAGCCTGCACAACGTATAAAATATGAACTACAAATATTGCAGTAAGTTACAATTATATAATTAATAATAACAGAAAACATACCAAGGCCTCGTACCGCCCGACGCATGGAACGTACCGACCGCCAGTTTGATGAATGGGATTCCCGACAAAAAGTTAACGCGGTGGTACCAGGGCATATAGAGCTGAATAGTTTCCATCTGGATTTGTGAAGGGGGGGATCAGGTCAACTCGTTGGTCCCAAGTATGGACTTGCGCCTCTAGCCATGCTACAAATGCATCGTCCACTCTCGAATGATCATCGCGTTGATAATGTGTAGCCTCCTATGTAGGCCCCCTCTGTATATACTGCAGACGACCAAACTGGCGAAGTACCCGCTCTGTGGCATGATGCTCCACAATATCGAGGCATATCAGCGGGACGAAAGTGATCCAAATTAGTCGGCCAGCCGAGCAATAATCAGGCAAGCCACCTATCAAGTTGTCGTCGTATGGCGTCCAGATGAACTATCAGATAACAACATAAAACGTGAGTATGCGCAACACATGTGAAGCTATACCAAGTAAGTTTAGGTACACATTTACATGTGCGCCCTCCACCATATCCAACACATCCCTGCAAAGGGGGAGATTATGCCGAGCATTGTAATCTCGTACATATCCACGCCGAAGAATCCACCTTTTAGATAGAGGGAGAAACGGAGGTGGTACATCCGGAGGTAATGGTGGTAGAGGTGGATGCAACTGTAGGAACCGTTCCCAGGCCCAAACCTAACATACAAAGTTGACGTAAAGTTTAAGATAAATTTTACCTAGATAGAATTGGAAGGAATGAACAGAGTATTCGAATATGTTGTCACTTGTAGAAGCGGCAAAAATCCACATATGTTATGTTGGGTTCCCATGCTCGCCCGGCACAGATGCATGTACATGTAGGCGAGAACAACAACACCCCAGTTGTATTAGGGTAATCATCTAGCAGTTGAAGATGATGAAAAAATCGCAAGCTGACTAGGTTCCCCGAAGTGTTCGGGAACAAGACCCCCTATTAATAGAAGCACCAGAGGCAACCTCGTATACCGGTGAATATGTAGATCATTTGTCTCACCGGTGATGTCGGGGTGCAATATCTCCAAATGTTGTCAAACTCATGCGACTGGCCAATGAGTGTGCAGTCTCATCATGTGGCCTTAAACCAGTGAGTTATTGCAGCATGTCCAAATACTACCCACGCGTCTGTCACGACCCGAAATCCCACCACTAGGCCATGACTGCGTCTAACGTTGAACCCGCTAGACAAACCAACGTATACAATTCCATGAACGTACTAACATTAAAAATACAGAATTTAAGTAAAACATCTAATATTCCTTTTTTAAATGCGGAAGCAGATAAATTCTGAAAAATACTCAAAAAACCAATAACACGATTCGTTTACAATATCCCAGCACCTGGAGTCACTAACTCACGAACTGACTAAGAGGTCACTAAATACAAAGTCTGAAGAAATAATACATAAATTGTCTTAGAACTAAGACAAATAAGACATAATAGAAAGATAAGTATAGAGGAGACGCCAAGGCTCACGAACGTCTGCGGGTCTACCTTGTAATCTCCGAAGTGGACTGAAGGATGCTCTCTCAATTAGTGTCCACCGGGTCCGTCTGCGGGATCTGCACAACATAGAGAAGTGCAGGTGTAGCATCAGTACAACCGAACCCATATACTGAGCAAGTGCCGAGCCTAACCCCGGCCGAAGTAGTGGCGAGGCTAGACACGACGACGATAATCTACTTGTACAGTTCTACCAAAAATATAGCAAGGAAGTGACAGATATTCAACAGATAAGCAAGGGAAAACAGGAACAAGTAAGGGGGCAACAGATAGATAGCAAAATGAGATGTTAAACACGATAAATAAACAGATAAATGAATGGCACGGCATCACCCTTCGTGCTTTACGCTCTTCCTCACTATGAAACATGTAAATGTATATGAAATGATCACAATAATAAATGAAATGAATGGCACGACATCACCCTTCTTGCTTTACTCTCTTCCTCACTATGCAACAGGTAAATATATATGAAATGATTGCAATAATAAATGGATTGAATGGAACGACATCACCCTTCGTGCTTTACTCTCTTCCTCACTATGCAATAATAAATAATTAAATGATATGAATGAATGGCACGGTATCACCCTTCGTGCTTTACTCTCTTCCTCATATTGCAATAAATAAATAAAGAAATGATATGAATGAATGGCACGGCATCACCCTTCGTGCTTTACTCTCTTCCTCATATTGCAATAAATAAATAAAGAAATGATATGAATGAATGGCACGGCATCACCCTTCGTGCTTTACTCTCTTCCTCATATTGCAATAAATAAATAAAGAAATGATATGAATGAATGGCACGGCATCACCCTTCGTGCTTTACTCTCTTCCTCGCATTGCAATAAATAAATAATGAGTGATATGAATGAATGGCACGGCATCATCCTTCATGCTTTACTCTCTTCCTCACCCAAGTAATATCAACAACAAATCACAAACTTGGCAAGGAAATCAATTACTGGAATTCAATCCACAACCACCCGACACGGGGAATAACTACCAAAGTCAAACACATTTGCCCGGCAAGGGTCTCAGCTATAACCAAATCCTTATGAGGACATAAATTCCCAAAAGAACTACTTCATAACACAATAACCATTGAGGTAATAACAAGTATTTAAGCAAAATGGACTCACGGGCATACTTTGACACACAATGCATAGGTACTCGTCACCTCACCTATGCATTGAAAATGATAACACACATAGCACATAGGGCACGATACCTATTCCCTCACCAAAGTTAGGCAAGACACTTACCTCGGTCCAAAAATGCAATCAAGCCCCTAATACCGCCTTTCCTTTAGAATCCGATTCCGAATCGATAATATCTAATCATAATCAATTTAATAATATCAATATTGACTCATTAATACAATCTCATAGCCTAAATATACAATTCCTAGCATTCTCCCAAATTTTCCAAAAGTCGACCCCGGGCCTGCTTGGTCCAAACACGAGGCTCGGACCAAAACTCGATTACCCATACCCCCACGAGTTAGAATATATAATTTGTTTTGAAATCCAACCTCAAATTGAGGTTGAATTAACCAAATTTCCCAAAAACCTAACTCTACCCAAACCCCCTAATTTCTACTTTGATTTTAGGATTTTAGGCCTAGATTCTAGTGATTAGGGAAGGGAAATGAAAGAAATTAGTGTTAGGATCACTTACCTAAGTGGATATGGTGGAATGATGGCTTGGAACTCGGCTATGGGGTTTGGAGAAGAAGAAGAAGGTGAAAAATTATGAAATCTCGTGTAATATTCTGTTTTTAAGACTTAAAAATACGTGGGCCAAAATTACCCTGTGCGTTCGCAGCACATGCACTGCGTTCGCACAAGGTTGCCAAAAATACACTCCGCGATCGCAGAGCACCAACCGCGTTCGCACTGTGTTACTACCCCTGCCCCCTGACATGCCTAACCATGTGCGTTCGCGACCCCCGTGGTGCGTTCGCACAGGAGGACTTACCTAATACTCCGCGATCGCGACCTATATGGTGTGATCGCACTGCCTAATTTTGACCCCTGACCCAGGCCCCTCACTTAACTCTATGCGATCGCAGACCCTCCCATGCGATCGCATAGACCAAATTACCAGACACCAGAAACTGAATCAAAACACCAGATTTTTCATGTTTTTACACTCCGTTAGCTACCCGAAACTCACCAAGCCCTCGAGACTCAAAACCAAAAACACACACGACTCCCAAATCATTATACGAACTTATTCAAGTACTAAAACCACCGAAATAACATCAAAATCAATGAATTTAACCTCAAACTTATAGAATTTTCTCAAAACTTCATAAGGCTCAATTATTCCAATTTTGATCCGAAAACAATTTTCTTTAAAAATTCATTTCTCGGGCTTGGGACCTCGGAATTTGATTCCGGGCATACGCCCAAATCCCATATTTTCCTACGGACCCTCCGGGACCATCAAATCACGGGTCCGGGTCCATTTACCAAAAAGGTTGACCAAAGTCAACTTTAATCAATTAATTATTAGAAATTTATTTTTCATCAAATTTTCACATAAAAGCTTCCCGGCTACCTTGTTTAACCAAAGAATAAGATTCCTTGACCAAAGCTATTTTAAGATAAACTCGGGTTACTGATAATCGAATGAATAAAATAACGAATAAAGAAATAGTAAATTGATAGCAATATAGAGTGCAAGAAGTAAAGTAGTTTGTATTTGAGAATTCAGATGATCTTTTTTGTTACATTTGTTCCCTTATATAGAGGGAGTTTCCTAGTACAATGTTTTGATTCATGTAATGATTGCTCATTAATGACTAATTATTGCATTAATGAGGAGTTACAAAGGTGAATCGTAACTGTTATTTTAGGAATTACGTAACGTGTGAGTCATTAACTGTTGATTCTCCAATATTATCCGTGGCTTCGTTTGGGTGCTCTATGACCGCATCTCTTCTTCTTCATTAGGTTTCCCGTGGATGATACATTCGTGGTTGATGAATCAATTCCGTGCTTGTTGAGTTAAACTCGTACCTGCCTGTTGCTTTGTCTAGATTCATTTCGACCGTGTCTCTTCTTCCTCGATAATCTTCTCGTGGCTGTTATATTAAAAAATATGTTGACCGTATCTCTTTTATCCCGTGCCTCCGTGTATCTTTACCTCCACATGTGCTGTTTTCTTTGGTCCACATAGTTGGCTGAGTCATCAAGATTTTGCCTACGTGTAAAGCTATTTTTTTTACCAATACAGATAGTCCCCCCACTTGCCATGTATTTGACGTATAATACTTGGTAAGTGGATACGTATTTATGGCGGGAATATTTTGCCGCCGCTTTGTTCCAAAACATTGTATCCTTTCTTGAACGCATTCGTTGTGCATCACTTCCATTTAATGTTCCTTCCACGTGTCTTTCTTTGATTGGCTCTGCAACAATTCGGCGCTTTTTAAGGCGTTTTTGCAGCCGCATCAGTCCTGAAGTGACACCCTTAATTATGAATTTCCATCATTATTTTTCCATGTTTTGACAGTTGCCATTAGGTATAAATAGTTGTCTTCTTTCCTTCTCTTTCACGAAACACTTCTATAATTTGATTTTTCCTTGGTGAAGAAATTTCCTTAGCTTGCATAAATATGTCTTCATCTGGTCAACCTAAAAAGGTTATCAATGTTGAAACTTTGGCATCTTCTTCTGCTCCATCTAGGAGCCGGAGAGGTGGCCGATTGAGGAGTTTAGGATCTGCCTCCACTAGGGATTCTTCTTCCCCTTTGGTTTCTCCTCCTTCCGCTACATCTTTACTGTCTCCTAGAGCTAGGTCTTCTCAATCTGCTTCTAAGAGTAAGGATGATATTCATGAACCAAAAGTTTACGAAATTATTCCTGCTGAGATAATCTTCCCAAGGGAAAGTTCTCCTATCGTCGAACAGGCTTCATCTCTAGATAGTGTAGAGAAGTATGCGACCATTATTACAGTAGGTCATATTCCTCTTATCCGTAGGGAATGCTCTTGGGAGTCTAAAGTTCCCATTCTTGTGCCAAATAATAACCAAAGGATCACGTCTTACAAGACGGGTTTTTCGTATGTCTACACTTATCCTTTTACACTAGGATTTCAACCTCCCATCGACCCTGTTATTATTGAGTTTTGCCATTTTTTCAATATATGCCTAGGACAAGTCGGTCCTTTAGTGTGGCGTGTTGTTGCTTGCCTGAGAGTTTTGGCTTCTAAAGTTTCTGTTCCTTTCACCTTTCATCATTTGATTCATCTGTATTCACCTGCTCTATTTCGTCATGGGGTTTTTACTCTGGCTGCTCGGAGTAAGAGAGTTTTAGTAACCCCTGGTGATGACAAGGATAGAGGTTGGTACCTTAGGTACGTTGCCGTTCCCACTGTTGTTTTAGTGGGTGAAAACAATCTTCCCTTCCCTGAGAAGTGGAACCGTGCACGTAAGTACTTTGGGTCGTACCTGTTTTCTTTACGTAAAGTTAAATTGCATTTTTAATACCGCATCTGTTTTTCTCTTATTTTTCAGCAACTATGAATACCGTCGAGAATGTCTCCGATATTCGTAGTTGGGTAGAAAAAATGTTATCCGCAACTCCGTCGAAGAAAGGTCTTGGAAGTTCTTTTCCATGAAGTTCAATTGGATTGTCAAGACCCACGGTAAGTGGAGTTTTTCTCACTTCCTACTTTACCTGAGTTCTTTTTGTTAACTCTTTCCTTCTTTCGATAGGGTTTTATACACGTGGGGCACCTGGTTCATCACTCCCAAAGATGTCATTATCTCATGCTCAGAAGATTTTAGTCAGTTCTTCTAAGAGGAAAGTTCGTGATCCCCGTTCTGGAGGGGAATATGAAGATGAAAGAGGGGGTGCTTTAATGCATCGGTCAATAACAAGGCGAGCAGTTTCACATGATGAGTCTGCTCCTGGGCCTTTTCCTTCCGTGTTGGCAATCCGACCCTCTTTTTCCCGGGACGAGTCTCAGTCCCCGGTTCGAGATCCTGCCGAGCGTCTTTTCCATGAAGGGTTTGAACTTGACCCTGATAATGTTCCGCTAGCTACCATTTTTCCCGATTTTGGTGTTGCTCCTCCGTCCGTACCTGTTATTTCCTCAACTTCTCATCCATCCGTTTCTATTGATGTGCTCGTGGCTCCTTTGACTCCTTGCCCGTCCGTGTCTGTCGCTATCCCCTCCGTTCCTGCTTTCGTGCCTTCTTTTGTAGAAGTAGGGTCTTCCAGCATGAAGATGCGGAGGGTTGTAATTGAGGTTCCAGCCGGTGGAAGCCTTTTCAAGAAGACTGGTGAGCCTGAAGTATGGCTTAAGCCTTTAATCGGCTCTGAAGAGAGGGTCAAACTTGACAACCACTCAACTCTTACTTGGGCCAACGAAGTGGTGCATAATTCTTTACAGGTATGCTTTTGAAAGAACACTTTTGTATGCTCAATTTTCTTTGAATAAAAGTTTAACATGTTTGATTGTTTTGCTGTTTTTGCAGACGATTGGCTTAGAGCTTATGAAGAGAATTTCGAACTTAGAGAACGAGTTGAAAGAGCTACGTGAGCTTGAGGATTCAAAGGCACAATATGATAGTCTTCGAATAGAAATGTATGCTTTAGAGGATGAGAGAGATACCTTGAAGGAGCAGCTGAAGATTGTCACAGCAGAATTGGCAGTGGAAAGAGCTTCCTGCAGCCAGGTTAACAAGGACAAAGTTGTTCTCGAGTCTACATTTGCTGAGCAATTGTCAAAGGCTACAGAGGAAATCAGGAACTTGAAGCATATGCTGGGACAGAAAGAGGAATACTCCGGTGAACTTGTGCAGAACCTTTCCCAGACTCAAGAGGATATCCGTGAAGCCCAAGTGAAAGTTCAGGCTCTGGAGGAATCAATTTCTCCTTTGAAGGTTGCCCTTGAAGCCGCTGAGGCTGAGAACGATAACTTGAAGGCTGAGATTCAGGCATGGTCAAAGGATTATGGCGACCTTGAAGAGGCGACAGCCGTCGACGTAAGTTGGGCATACATGAGTGCTCTCCATGATACGTTGATAGAAATGGGCTGAGAGGGCTTTGACCTTGCTGCTGAGATTTCTAAATCCGAAGAAGCTATGGAGAAAACCCAGCGGGGTCTTGAACTTTCTCCAGCTGATAAAGCCCAGGAAGCATCTGACGTTCCTTCAGAAGAAGAAGTCGGTTCTCCTCCTCCTCAAGAATGAAGAAATTATCCCCACTCT
Source organism: Nicotiana undulata (assembly GCA_005239495.1). Lineage (NCBI taxonomy): Eukaryota > Viridiplantae > Streptophyta > Magnoliopsida > Solanales > Solanaceae > Nicotiana > Nicotiana undulata. The sequence goes on along the minus strand of ML242405.1, from coordinate 3,885 downwards.
TTTTTTATTGGATTGGTGTGGTTACTCTCAGATCCATCGGGAGTAAATTTGAAACTCTAAAGTCCCCAACTGACAACTTAGGGGCACCATAAAAATGTAAATACTTATGCGGCTAAGTACTAGTTTAGTACTTAGTTTTTGACTTAGCCGCTTTATATTAATGCAATTTTTGAGACTTTCTGTTATGAGTTTGAGCCTTACTCTTTTCTCAAGTCTTATTGCTTCGTATTGCTTTTGTGAGGTTTTTGCTCGTACCTCTTAGCTTTATTTGCATATAGATGCGTATTTCACTTTGAACCTTTTTATGATAGGTGTAGTGTAAGATTTTTAGCCTTCATTTGTAAGAGGCTTTGTTTATGTATTAGGGCCTTTTTAATCAATATTTTAATGAAGAAGACGTCTCAACTTCATTGAAATGCAATAGAGTAATAGGAATTTTCTCACAAGTTTAAGTATGTTTTTGTGAGAGGTTTTCGTTTGAATTTTCACAACATTTTACATGTGTTATGATTATCATCTAAAACTCAGGTTGCAACTGTTTTGTTTTAACAGATTTGATAATCACTTGTATTTCGCAACTGTTTTTCGTAGGTAACAGTTTTTTCGAGTTAATACAAGGAGATAACTGTTTTTCATTAGTAACAGCTTTTGTAGATGTCGGGTTTTTACCCATAACTGTTTTTATTTGCAACAGTTTTATAACAAGTACGAGAGAAATGCATCGTAATTCGTAACTGTTTTATTTGATAACAGTTTTGAGAATAAATACAAGGGTTTTGATCTTTCATCCGTAACTGTTTTATTTGAATAACAGTTTTCTACTTGAGTACAAAGATTTCATAACTGTTTTTTGATTGTAACAGTTTTTTGACTAAGTACAATGATGATGATCTTCTATCCCTAACTGTTTTTGATATAACAGTTTTTTATATGAGATGTACATTTCTTCTTCGTAGCTAATACTTTGCCTTTTAACTTGAACACGGTTCGAGGATTTTTTCAGAGTAGGCTTCGTAATTTTTGTGTTGGAGTCTTCGATTCTTTTTTCTCGTACCACTTGACTCGTTGGGTAAATGGTTCTCTTAGGCTCGAGCTTTTTGACTTCTGGCAGACTTTTGCTTCATCTTGGCCTTCCATATTATGTAGTCCCCCAAGTGTTTGAGGGTTGAAGAATGAGATCTCGAGCACTTGATTGTTCCTTCTTTGTGGTCCTTTCCCTGAAAAAGGAAAACATTCCGGACTCGAAGGTATATACTTTTTTTTAGATGATGACTGCTTAACCCTTTAAAATATCCATCGGAAAGTGTAACCCTAGACCGGGAATTATGTTATTTTCTCGCGTCTTTGCAGGTCTAATGTCATCATCTGGTGATGGGTTAGCTTTTTTCCTATCATCTAAAAATGTTAGTAAATTTTTAAATATTCAAAGACAAAATCTAACATGCGGTACCTGACCGGGGGTACTTCTATTCCTTAGAAGTAATACTTCTTCAGGTGGATGGCGTTCCAGCTCGTTGGTAGAACCCTGTCGTCCTTGGCTTCCAACTCGTACGCGGCTTTCCCCGCTATGCCTCGGACCTTATAGGGTCCTTCCCAGTTTGGATTTAGTTTGCCAGCTCCTCCTTCCTTTGTTTACTGGAAGACCTTTTTAAGTACAAAGTCCCCAATTTTGAAATATCTGAGATGAGCTTTGCGGTTGTAATACCGCTCTATGATTTGCTTTTGAGCTGCCATCCGTATTAAAGCCGCATCTCTTCGTGACTCGAGCAGGTCCAAATTGGTTTGGAGTTCAACGTCATTCGTTTGTTCCGAAGCTGTTGTCACTCTCAAACTTGGTTCACCAATTTCCACAGGTATTAATGCCTCCGAGCCATAAACAAGTGCGAAGGGACTTTCTCCCGTAGCTGTTTTTGATGTGGTTCTGTACGCCCATAATACCGCTGGTAATTCGTCGGGCCAATTGCCTTTGGATTTATCTAACCGCTTCTTTATATTATTGATGATGATTTTGTTCGTGGATTCCTCTTGTCCATTAGCTACGGGATGATATGGTGTTGAAGCGATCCGTTTAATTTTCCAACTCTCGAAGAATTCCGTGATTTGTGAACCTATGAACTGTGGGCCATTATCACACACGATCTCCTTTGGAATCCCGAATCGGCATATTATATTTCTCCATAAGAAACTTTTAGCCTCTTCTTCCCACACATGTTTGAATGCTTCTGCTTCTACCCATTTCGTGAAATAATTAGTAAGTACAAGCAGGAACCGTACCTGACCTTTGGCTGGGGGAAGAGGTCCCACTATGTCCATTCCCCATTTCATGAAGGGCCACGGTGATATGATAGAGTGCAACAATTCTGCTGGTCTGTGCATATTATTGGCGAACCGTTGGCATTTGTCACATTTCGAGATGAAATTTTCCGCGTCTTCTTCCATCTTAGGCCAATAATACCCTGCTCTGATTAGGGTTTTTACCAAAGATCTTGAACCTGCGTGATTTCCACAATGTCCTTCATGGACTTCTCTTATCACGAATTCCGTCTGATTAGGTCCGAGGCATTTAGCTAGGGGTCCTCCAAACATTTTGCGGTACAAGGTGTCGTGAACTAGACAGTATCTTGTTGTTTTGTGGCAGAGCGCTTGAGCTGTTTTTTTGTCTTCAAGCACGGTACCATTCTGCAAAAAGTTAAGAATTTCGTTTCTCCAGTCCCAAGTTAAATTATTGAAAGATACCTCATTCTTGTTTTGGTCAATTGTCGAATGGAAGAGGTGTACGACAATAGTGTTGTCTTTATTGGTTACTTCCATAACTGCTGCGAGGTTTGCCAACGCATCTGCCTCAGTATTTTCCTCCCTAGGTATTTATATCACTTTCCACATTTTGAACTGTCTCACAAGTTCACGTGCCTTTTCTAAGTATTGCTGCATTCGAGCTTCTCGAGCGGTGTAAGTCCCCTGCATCTGGTTTACCACCAATTGTGAATCGTTGTTGATCTCGATTTGCTCAATTAAAATCTCTCGTGCTAATTCTAAACCTGCAATAACAGCCTCGTAGTCTGCTTCGTTGTTAGTTATTGGATATCATTTAATAGCTTGTCGTATCTTTTCACCCGTGGGTGATATTAGTACGATGCCTAACCCTGCTCCTTTTATATTAGAAGAGCCATCTGTAAATAGGGTCCACTGACCTGGGTATACACCAGTGAAGAGTTGTAATTCCTTTTCTACTTCAGGGGTAATATTATTGCTAAAGTCAGCTACAAAGTCGGCCAGTATTTGTGACTTAATTGCAGTTCTAGGTTGATATGTTATATCATGCTCACTCAATTCTATGGCCTACTTGGCTAATCTTCCCGACAGTTCTTGTTTATGCAAAAATATTCCTCAAAGGATATGAAGTCACGACAGTGATTGGATGACATTGAAAATAAGGACGTAGTTTTCTTGATGCCATTATCAATGATAAAGCTAATTTTTCTAGATGTGGATATCTAGTCTCAGCATCTAATAAAGTTTTGCTTACATAATAAATAGGAGATTGCTTGCTTTTTTCCTCTCTTACCAGTACTGCACTTACGGCAATTTCTGAAACAGCCAGGTAGATGTATAATCTTTCTCATTCTTTTGGCTTTGATAGTAACAGTGGTTTTGACAAATAAGCCTTCAAGTCTTTTAAAGCCTGTTGACATTCTTCAGTCCATTCGAACTGATTTTGCTTTTTAAGAACTGAAAAGAAATTAAAACTTTTCTCAGAAGATCTAGAAATAAATCTTCCTAGAGTTGCTATTCTTCCCGTTAATCGTTGAACTTCTTTTTTATTTTTTCAAAATTTCTGGTATTTCTTCTATAGCTTTTATTTGAGCTGGATTTACCTCTATTCCT